>JAANYP010002691.1:0-50749 GCA_020465985.1 Centrapalus pauciflorus
TTCAACAATCTTTCTCAGTTCTGCATTCTCCTTATCAAGATTAGAGTTATGCTCTTGGAGTTCACCGACTGCTTTTGTGAGAGTTATGATTTGAACGTTCTGAAAGTCGACACGGCTCTTAAGTTGCATGATTCGTTGGTTGTCGGTATAGGCTTCTGATGTAGAAGGGATGGACTGAATGGGAGCAGGATTGAATGGTTGGGGAATGTAGGGTTCAGGTTGCTGAGGTGGCGGTGATGGTGGAGCTGTATCTTGGGGTTGGGTCTGGGTTTGAGGCGGAGGTTGTGCATCGGACTGTGATGAAGTTCCCTGCATAAACCTGTGACGTTTGGCCCGTTGCCTTGTCACCAACTGAGGAGTCTCTTCGTCTTCAAAATCTGACTCCTCCAATTCCCTGGCCTCTCGCCTCCTCGAACCACCTTCATTGATAATCAATCGTGAACCATAGGTTCCAATTTGAATATGAGGATCTGTAGACACTGATTCTGGAGCTTCAACTTCGATTTCCTCCATTTCTTCTGATTCTGTAGCAGATGATGACTCATCATTGCCAGTCTGCTCTGGCACATATTCGTCAACATCTCTGAAGACATCTTCTTCTCCCTCTGGAGGCTCAAGTAATTCACCCACTAACTCTGCAGCTATATCTTCATTTGCATGTGGACCTGCTCCCTCTGGAGGCTCAAGTAATTCACCCACTAACTCTGCAGCTATATCTTCATTTGCATGTGGACCTGCCTCCCAAATTTCATTTAGCGTTTGGCACAATTGATCAGCTTCATTTGGGACATTTGACGGCCCGGCTTCCTGCACTTCTGGTTGCTGACTCGTAGAAGGCCTAGACGCCTGAGTTTGACTTGCAGTATCTCTTTGTCTTCGCCTTGGATCACGGGGACGAGCACGAGGCTGTTGTTGTAGTGGACGTTGCTGTTGTTGCTGTTGTTGGACATCAACTACCCCTGCCCAGTTGGCATTACTCGGGGCTTGAAATTCCCTATCCAGAATTGCACCAAATAGTGGACGCGCCACCGGAACCGCTAACCTTCCTCGATGTGAGGAACAGTCAGAATAGATGCGCTTATCCATAATATTCACGCTCAATGCATCATCTGTTTGTGGCAAATCAGGCAAGAAGTGCCTTATCAACATCATTACAAACCTAGGATACAGTAGGAATCTTTCTCTCTCAGGAGCAGTAATTTGATGGATGAATTCCGAGAAAAACAGCTGTGAGAAGCTGAACTTCTTATTGTACACCATGGCAATCACCCCAGATTGGATCTTTGAGACGATGTAATCGAATCCAGCCTTCTTAGGTGCAAAACAAACCATGAACACGTCGACCAAAAATCGCCACTGCCCTATCAACCCGCTTTTCATATAAGATGATTTTGTAACGTCCAAACTATAGCCCATTCGCAAAAACGCTGCTTGCCTAATACTTAAAGGAAAGTCTATAGACCCGTCTTCTTGTTCTTGTGAACCCAACTGCAGTACTTGACGCAAAATATCTGCTGAGAAAACCAGAGGTTGACCGGCAATTCTGGTTCTTAAGACTGTCGGGGTGACAGTACAGTCCACCTGTAAATGATCGTAAAATTGACGCACATATGAAATCACAATCGGAATATTGTGATATAATGCATAGCTGATCCTAGATTCAGCTAGAAAATCTAAAACTTCTCGATAACCCTGCGCTTCAGGGATATTATGAGCTGGATTAAGTACCATATTGTGCTTAGGAACAAAAGCACGAAGCGCCATATCTGCACAATACATAAAACTGTTAGAATTATTAAAAATCAATAAACTTGTTTAAATTCAAATTTGTTTTATTTTGTACTTTATTAAATACAAAATCTAACACAATTAAATTTCCACAAGTTTAATAAAATTTAACTTAAAGAAATTAAATAAAGTACAGATTCGAAGGTAACAGATTCGAAGAGTCCATATTCGACTGTAATGGACAGATTCGAAGAGTCCCTATTCGAGTCTAATGGACAGATACGAATATCATAGTCATCTCGAATCTAATGATAGATTCGAGAAACCTATGAACAGATTCGAAAGTCCATGAACAGACTCGAAGCCCCGACTTATGAATTTTCAACAAAAACCCAAGATTTTAACCATTTTGAACTTGGTAAATCACATACATTAGTTCAACTAGGTTCTAATCATTGATTTATGTCTTTAATTTGATCTTTTATTGGTCCAAACTTAGTTATTTAGCAAAAACCCAATTTTGACCCATAAAACTTCAAAAATCGACGATTTGTCCTTAAATTGTGTATAAAACTACCAAAATCTTGTACAATCCGGTTGATTATACCTAGATATGAGTGTAGAATCGAACACAGTAGCTTTAGAGTCGACAAAATGTCGTTTAGGAGCAATACGGTAGACTCGAGAAAATAGATTCGAAATCGCTGATATAGATTCGAGAGTATGGATTCGACAACAGTAAAGTAATAAATGACTTCACTATTGACCTATATATACTACCAACCTTCGAGTCTATGTGTAGATTCGAGTCTACAGACAGATTCGAAATACTTCACATTCGAGTCTGTCTTAGATTCGAAACTACCAACACTTAGAAAAATTTCGAAAATTTTGAAATAACTTCAACTTTTTTCAACCTTTTTCTACGGTATTGTGTAACAAGATAAACTATGCCAATTCTTTTACCCTAAGCTCAAGATAGTTCACGCATTGTTTATTTTATCCAACTTTGAATGCACCCTCAGTAACTTTTGACCTTTTCCCTAAGTAAAAAATTAAACTAAACTAAAATGAAATAAAATAAACTAAGGAAAAAATAGAATAAAATAAAGTAAAATAAAATTTTGACCAAAAATTTATTCTAGACTTAAGAAAATTTACAATCTAAGCTAAATACTTAACAACATATTTTTGATGAGTATAGTCTAAGAAAGGTTCAATCAGATAGCGATGTCCGATACTAACTTTCAGTACTTAAACTTTCACACTTAGTAATTTTTTTTTTTTTGAATTCCTTTGATTATTTGTCGTGACATACCCATTTAGCCGATTGTTGGTATTTTACCCTGTTAAACATTTTACATTTCGGAATATCCCTTGGCCTCTTTATTTATCAGGAAATTATCTTACGTGACTCAGACATAGACATACTTTTATGATCAAGGCACACAGACAAAAATTCTAACTTGTTGGTATTTGCAAACTTTCTTTAAAAGACAAACATCGGACACAGGTCTGTATTCTCATACAACAGAGTGTCTTAGTTCGACTTAAGGTTTATTTTTAAAGTTAGCAGATAGCGGTGACAGGTCTGTACTGACGTACAACAAAGCGACATGTCTGCTAACCCGAATCTAAACAGAGACAACAGGTTTGTACTTACGTACAACAGAGTTGCATGTTTTCGACTATCAGTTTTTCATGATATTTCTATTCTTTCCATTTTCAGATGTATTTGATGTTGCCATACATCCCCAGAAAGTTTGCACACCTCATTTAGACTTAAAGTTTGTATGTCTTGTACATAAAAATTAAGACCGATTGGTCGTACATCTAGGTTAGTGACACGCTTGACTTTTTCTAGAATATTTTATTAGCCTTGAGATTCCCTATATGTATTATGCCTACCAACACATCAAACTAAATAAAGTATAACACTTAGGATTTAGTTGCATTATGTGTGAAAGACTAAATACTTAGAGTCTGTAACGACGGTGCTAATTTTCGTCACTTTGAACCTATGTATCTAAGACTTAACTCATTTTCTGATATTCTCTTTTTTTGTATTTTTTGTAATTTTCTCTCTTTTTTCTTTTGTTTTTCATAAGAAAAAGCAGTAAACTAAGCTAACCTACTAACTTACTAAAAATAGAAACTTACTAAAAATAGAAACTTTCCTAAATTAGAAACTTACCTAAATTAGCAACTTACCTAAATTAGCAGACTACTGTAAAGAAAGAAATACTACTACTCTAAAAGAAAATAAACTTACTACTACTAAGGTCAAATTACTCTGAGTTGCGCATTCCATTTAGTTGAATTAAATACTCAAACCGTGACTTATCAAATGCTTTGGTAAATAAATCAGCATTATTATCTTCTGTTGCCACCTTTACCAGTTTGATTAAGTTCTTTTCAGCACAATCACGAATAAAATGATGCCTTATGTCTATGTGCTTTGTTTTACTGTGTTTAACTGGATTATTAGTTATAGCAATTGTAGATTGATTGTCTATCCTAATAGGAGTTTGAGTGTAAGCCAAACCGTAATCCCGCAATTGTTGTTGTATCCACAGAACCTGTGAACAGCAACTACCAGCAGCTACATACTCAGCCTCGCACGTTGACACGGCTACCGATGTTTGTTTCTTGCATTGCCAGGACACCAATCTCCCTCCGAGGAACTGACAACCTCCAGTCGTTGATTTGCGCGTCAAGCTGCATCCTCCGTAGTCCGAATCTGTGAACGCCTCCAACTCTAGATCTCCCTCCGCGTGATACCAAAGTCCCAGCTTCGGTTTTGACTTGAGGTATCGTAGAATCCGCTTCACAGCTTTCATATGCATCTCCTTCGGATTCGCTTGAAACCTAGCACAAATACACACAGCAAACATTATGTCAGGTCTTGAAGCAGTTAAATACATAAGTGACCCAATCATGGCCCGATATAAAGTCGGATCCACATCGGAATCACTTTCAGTACCCGGCCCGAGATTGCGATTCACTTGAATCGGCGTGCTGAAGTGGGCAGTCAACTTAGTTCCTTCCATCCCGAAACGCTCCAATTTGTCATAGACATACTTGGTCTGATGGATAAACATGCCTTCCTTCTTTTGGTCAACTTGTAACCCTAAAAAGAAATTCAACTCTCCCATAGCACTCATCTCGAACTTAGACTTCATAACCTTCTCGAAATCTTTGCACATCTGTTCGTCTGATGATCCAAAAATGATATCATCGACGTACACTTGTACCAAGATAAAGTGATCTCCCTTTCTCTTAACAAACAGAGTACTATCTATCCTACCCCTCTAAAAGCCATTTTCTAACAGATGGTTGGATAGAGTCTCATACCACGCCCTAGGTGCCTGATGTAATCCATAAAGAGCCTTATCTAAGCGATATATTCTATCAGGATATTTTGGATCTGTAAATCTGGGCGGTTGTTCTACGTACACCAACTCCTTCACTTTCCCATATAGGAAAGCACTCTTAACATCTAACTGATATACCTTAAAGCCCTTGAAGTAGGCAAAAGCTAAAAACAACCTAATTGCTTCTAACCTTGCTACAGGTGCAAACACTTCGTTGTAATCGATTCCCTCCTCTTGGTTGAAACCCTTTACAACTAATCTCGCCTTGTTGCGCGTGACTATACCCCGATCGTCTCTTTTGCACTTAAAAACCCATTTGGTTCCTATTGCAATCTCCCCTCGAGGTAACGGAACTAACTCCCACACTTCTAGTTTCCTAAATTGTGACAGTTCTTCCTGCATCGCTTCAACCCAAGAGTTGTCCTTAAGTGCCATTTGCACATTTTTGGGCTCTACTTGCGATATGAAACACGAATATAGACAAGTATGATATGCCTCGGAGTCGTTTATCATCGACAACAACACAGTGTTGTTATTTACACTACTCCGGGTCCTCACACCCTCGTTAGGATTTCCTATGATGCTATCTATAGGATGGTTCTTGTTAATCCTAGAGGTCTCTATTTCGTCTACCCTTAGATTATCTCCTAAGTTGGATCCTATTTCACCTAAAGGGGGAACAGGCTCAGCTTCCACATTCTCTTCCTCACGGACGTTTTCCTCAGAGGCAGAACTTGATGCTTGAGTCTGATTCTCAGTATTAGGTTCTTCTGGATTAGCAACTTCTGGAGAACTATCTACAGTCGCAGTAGGCTCGGACGTAGATTCGAACGTGGTCCTCGGAAAAATATGGCCATCGTCATTTAGGTGCAACGTCGCCATGTCTTTTTCGATTGTACCTGCAGTATCATCCAAAGGAATGTTAAATGACTCAAATAACTTATCATAGTCAAAAATCCATTCCGGACCAGTTTGGGGTTCATGTGTATAACTTGTGACTTCAATATTATACACAATCTCCACAGTACCACTCGTTTTGTTAAAAACCCGTTTGTTTGGTGAGTTTGGCACATAACCTAGGAAGTATCCTTCGTCAGCCTTTTCACCAAACTTCGGTTGATGTTTTGTTCTTAAAAGTGTGCATGGTACTCCAAACGGTTCGAATCCAGTTAAAATAGGTGGCCTTTTATTCAAAATTTCATAACATGTTTTGTTCAATGATTTGACTGTAAGGACTCTATTTAAAATATGGCACGCGGTATTCACTGCCTCCCCCCAAAACATGGTAGGAAGCTTTGAATCCGAAAGCATAGTCCTTGCAGCCTCAATCAATGTTCTGTTTTTACGTTCGGCCACCCCATTCTGTTGTGGTTCATATGGTGCACTGAATTGATGCACGATGCCCTTTGATAGGCAATATACACCAATTACAGAGTTTTTAAATTCAGTCCCATTATCACTACGAATATGTTTAACCCTTGTTCCGTAGGAGTTCTCCACTTGGTCTAAGAACCCGATGAGCTTTGCAGCCGTCTCGTCCTTCGTACCTAAAAAGAAAACCCATGAAAACCGTGAGTAATCGTCAGTGATAACTAAGCAAAACCAACTACCTCCTATACTCCTTTTGTTGATAGGGCCGAAAAGGTCCATATGCAACAAATCGAATGTCGAGGTTATGGAGTTCAGCTTCTTGGACTTGTGTGTCTTTTTATGTTGCTTGCCCTTCATGCACGGTAGACACTTGTCTTCAAACTGAAAGCTCTTCAGAGGCACACCTTGCACCAAACCATTCTTCGTTATGTAGTTCATTTTCCTCAGGTGCAAGTGAGCCATGCGTCTGTGCCACAAAACCGATTCCGTCTCCGAAGCTTTTGATAGTAAGCAGATCGGACCCATCGAATTATCTGGCTTGTTCATATCGAGCATGTACAAGTCATTCTTCCTTGGAGCCCGCATCAATATCCAATCTTCAGGTATTTTGAATCCCGGCTTTAGCACTAACGCCTCAGTGTCAGTAAATAACACCGAGTTCTTCTTATCACAGATTTGAGATACACTAATGAGATTATGAACCAGTTTATCAACGTGATAAACTTGATCCAATGTAATCGTCCCATTAGTGACTTCTCCAGTTCCAGTGATATTTCCTCCTTTGTTACCCGCGAATGATACGAATCCCCTATTACCCCCTTGAAGTCTGTGAGAAGACTTCTTTCCCCCGTCATGTGCCTGGAGCAACCACTGTCGACGAACCACTTGTTGTTTGGACCGGTAGTTATCTCCTGCACATGAAAGAAAATAGGTTAGTTATCACGGGGAACCCAAGCCATGACTGACTTGGTAATACCATTCTCGTCCACATACGTGAACTCTTTCAAGTACCCATCTCGCCTTTCAGGTGACTTGGGCCTTTGAACTGAATTCTGTTGTGGTGCCGAGTGATTTAGATTCACTCTTTGCCTTTGAGTAGGCATTTGTTGTGGTGCTCTAGAATAAGTCTTATTATAATGCATTTCAGACTGTGATCCCTGAGCTCTTACCGGAACATATTGTCTAACAGGAGTATGTGACCTAACTGGAGTGTGTGACCTGCTAGGTGTTGTGCTCCTATAGACTTGTTGAGGTGCTGACCTAGATTGATTAATGACACGATTCGGTGAATTTGTCCTAACCACTTCTTTTGGTCCAACCTTAACCGGTGTTTGTTTCACAACAAGTTTTGGTGCGGCCTGCACAGTTTTCTCGGTAGGTTGAGAACTACTGCTGCTTGCCATAGTTGGTGAGGGCTTAACAGGTGTTGGGTTCAATGTCTTAGGGGTAACATCTGCTTTCCTATTTGGACAGTGAGAAGCAACATGCCCTTTCTCGTGACATCTAAAGCAAGACATCTTATCCATGGACTTTTTGGTTGGTCCTTTAGATCTAGGTGTCTCACTAGTGTCTACTTCCTTTGGTACATCTACAGTGTCTGTCTCTTCGACCTGGTCAGCCCATGAAATTTTCTGTTTTCCTGCAGGTGTTTCACTGGAGGAAGACACAAATTTCACTTTCTTGACCTTGACAGTAGAGTCAGTCACCTTAGGTGTATTTTCAACTGTAGGCTCAGGTGTCGGTTCTGGTAGGTCCTCTAAGTCTACTGAGTTGTCAGTTTTCTCCTGAGGCTGAGGCACATAGTTTGCATTGAACGGTGGAGGAATCTCGTGAAAACCTAGACCTACAGGCTTCTTAGACTGTCTTTGGGCATCTAATACTTTCCCTAGGTTTAGGCTCGAATTCCTAAACTTTTCCAGCTTGCTATTTGCCTCTGCTACCTTAACCTTGGTCTCGGCTAGCTCTATGTCCTTATCTTTCAGACTTTTGGTCAAGGCTTCTACGTGCTCATACATAAGCTCTATCCTAACACACTGCTCACTCAGTTTGTCTTTTAGAACGATTACGTCTTGAGCATCAGCCTTAAGCTTTTCTTTTAAATCTTGTTTTATATCATTTAGGCTAGCGTTTTCAATTTTTAAATTTTCATTTTGAGCAGAGATGGTTTTGTGTGATTCTAAGACTAGATTTAACCTATCATTCGAAGTAGCACACAAAGTACATAATTCTGAAAATAGAGAATAAGAAAGACTAACCTTAGAGTTATCAGATTCCACGTTGGCCATCTGAGCAGCAAACTCCAGCACGGTCTGATCATTCGCTTTCTCTACCCACATCGGACTGCTGTCCCTTGTGGTCTGCTCGTCTTCTTCACAACCATTCTCCGTAACTTCAGCCATGAAAGCTCTAGCATTAGACTCAGGATGTGAACTCCAGTCATAGGTACCATCTAGCTGTCTGTCAAAGGTGACATTGGATATTAGACCCGCTAGATTGGCTTGACCAGATGAGGAACTCGGAAGGTATCGTTGTTGGGACTGATTTTGGTACTGTCCTTGATGCTGACTCTGTCCTTGGTATGTCTCTACCTTCGGTCTTTGACACTCCCTGGCGAAGTGTCCCAATCCCTGATAGTTGTAGCATTTGACCTTAGACTTATCAAATCCTATCCCTTTGTTGTTCATTTGCAGATTCCTCCCAGTTCTCTTAATGAATCTTTTAACCCTCTGGGTCACCATGGCCAGTTGCCACTTAAGATCCATTTCCTCTAAGTCATCAGGGTCGACCTGATCGTAATCTTCATCCCATAGAGCTGGGTCATTGATTTTACCTTGAACACAATTTCCATAAGCTGCCACAAAGGAAGCAAGCAGATTCAAATGTTCTTCTGCGGACTTTGCGCTCATCGGCATCTTCGAATAGCTCTGAGTTGTCGGTGCCTGATGGACTTGAGGTTGCGGTTCTTCCGATCTTCCTAACCCTAAGAACGCGCGATTCAGTGAGTCTTCGGACTCTGGTGGCGATGACGTTTCTCCGGTGAAAAACGCTGTAGCACTCTTCTGATCAGCTGTCACTGATGATTTAGATGTCTTTCCAAAATACATCGCCGGATTTTGGACTTGCTCGTAATCAGTCTCAGCCTTTATCATCTCGAAGTGATATGCCCTCAACGTTCCCACGATGTCATCCAGCGATTGAGCATAGTATTTGTCTTCGTTAAGCTTAATCATTGCCACGTACATAGCCCATTTGGCTGGTAGGGCATCAAGAAGCTTGTTGTTCTTGTCACTGTCCGAGTACTCAATGCCATGACTTTCAAGCTCTGTTATCAGATGATAGAACCTTGTGATAATATCATCTAACTGTTCATCCTTAAGAGCCTTGAAAATCGCAAACTGTTGGGTCAACAGCTCTGTACGCTTTCTACGCACCCGTGGATTACCTTCACACCTTTTCTGGAGAGACTCCCAAAGTTCCTTCGACGTCCTTTGAGTCCGAAATGTGTGCAAGATATCTTGAGGTAACGCCATACGGATAATGGAGAAAGCCTTGTTTTCAGCTTCAAATAGTTTCTTGTCATCCTCTTTCATCATTTGATATGACAAGACCTTTTGACGGCCTTCAACCTCAGATACTGGTGGAATGTACCCTTCATCTATGCACACCCACATGCGCATATCGTTGAATCGTACAAAATCCGTAAATCTGTCCTTCCACCAGTAATAGTCCTCAACTTTCATCAGCTTTGGCGGTGCATTTGCCTTCCCAACTTCATGATCCATCTCAAGGAATTTCTGAAGGTTTGACATCTTTTCTGAAAGAAATTGAATTTTAACTTAATTAATTTAATTCTAAACTGACTTAGATTAACTTATTCGAATCTAGATAGATTCGAAACTAATTAATATTAAATCTTTTGAGATTAAATTCGATTAAGTCTTAAAAGTCAATTAGATTCGAAATAATGTCAGATTCGAGGAACTCCTTAGATTCGAAGTTATATCAGATTCGAAGGACTCTATAGATTCGAAGACCCTTAGAATCGAAGGCACAGTAGAGTCGAATGACAGCAGATTCGAAACACTAGAGTCGATATAATACTAGATTCGAAATAAACTCGACACTAAACTAGACTCGAGATCCTATTCGAATGAAGCAATAGATTCGAAACAAAGTAGAGTCGAAACACTCTGAAATTGACTCGAAAGGAGCGTATTTTGGTTAGACTCGAAAATAAAGTAAAACCCTAATTACCCCTATAGATTCGAGCGCCGCAAACTCGAAAAACGACTAACACTTTGATTTTTTGACGTTTTATAGATTAAATCACTATTTTTCAAATGAAAAATAATGATATCGACTAAAAACGTGAAAAACGACAAAGTGTTTCCCGAATATGAATTTGCTAAGCTCAAAAACACGTTTTTGAGAGAAAAACCGTCCAACTAGCGTCAAGAAACCTAGAATGTATCTGATGAACACGAAGAACACCAAGAACACTCCGTAGGCTTTGATACCACTTGTAAGGTCTAAGACTGCACGATCTATCTAGACGCGGATCCGTGAACGAGTGCGGAATCCTCGTTGACGGTTAGACGGACAACTCTCAACCAACGGAAACACGGAGACTATTAGACGCTGAACGAACGACACACGAACGATCCTACGTACTAATTCTCTCCGAAACGGGACTCACCTAGCTGATAAACTCGAGATCGCCTCTTGCTCAATTCCTCACGAATTCTGCAAAAAGTCCCTTAATCATTCGAGTCTATCCCTAATTATAGGCCCTGATTCGAGTCTGTTGTGGGCCAACCTCGAATCTGGCCTAAGGCCCATTCGAATCTGTCCATCTGACAGATTCAAATCTAGCCTATTCGAATCTAAGGACTCATTCGAATCTATCACAGATTCGAATGTATCCTTTTATGCAATTCGAATCTAGCCTTTGACATATATAACTAAGTGTTTGAAACTTATGTTTGAGTTAATCTTTGACCTTTATGTTTGAACTTCTTGTAATATGTTACATCAAGTTCAAACACACAATCAATAACAGACAAACACATATTAAACATATATATCAAAATACTTGGTTAATACTCAGAATATTACCTAAACCATAATGCAGATCGATTAGACTGCTATCGTCACACATGGTGTACCAACAATATATAATTATATTTAGTTAGTTGTTTTTATAAATGTTGAGTCTATTATATATAAGTTGAGTTTCATCCAATAAATATGAGTATTATTTATTTGATTTATTTTTAATTAAAAAAATTATTAAAATAACAATAGTAAGCACTTTGTTAATTTTTGTTAAATATCTAATAATAATTAGTCTATCTAATTTTAATTAAATATCTACAACATTTATCATATCTAATTTTAATTTTTAATAAATGAGAAAACTAATGAGTTTATTTAACTTTAAATTGTTAATAAGTAATATATAATTATATTTAGTTAGTTGAAAGTTGAGTTTCATGTAATAAATATGAGTATTATTTATTTGATTTAATTTTAATAAAATTTATTAAATAACAATAGTAAACATTTTGTTAATTTTCGTTAAATATCTAAAAATGGTTAGTCCATCTAATTTTAATTAAATATCTACAACAATTATCATATCTATACTACATATAATTATATATTTACTGTTAAATTTCATTCTTAACTTATCTTCTTTTATATTTAAAAATTATGTCTCATTTAAATTTTTTCTTTTTTTTGGTTAATGTCATTACCGTTTCATAACCCTTGGTTATCTATAATTAATTGTTATTTCATTATGTATCCATAGGGTACAAAGAAGATGAATGATCATCAAAAGTTTTAAATAGTATAGGTTGCAAATAATCCATTTGTCAACCTAAAACATTTTTCTCCTAGAATTTCACCGGTTAGTTTTGTTATTGATTTATTTTTCATATATCAAGTTTGTTTTTCATCTCTAACACATGTATGTTTATTCTATATTGTAAAATTGATTATTACTGTTTTTATTTTGTGATATTTTATATTTGACAGTGATATTGATGGACATTATTGAAGTGACCATCCATGCAAAGAAGTTCTTGACAAATAGATTTTCTAGAAATAATTTGGTGTGTTCTTCAATCCATACATTGATAATTCATTTTACATATAATGATATATCTATTTAAATTATTTCGAATTATATGCTTTTATTAATAAATTGTTTATGTTGATGTAGGTGCTTGATGTGCTCCATATTGATATGTCATATATCCTAAAGGTTCGTTGCTAAAAAATGTATCAACAACTAAGTTTTTGGTTCTCTATATTTGAATTCTTCTATGAATATCTTCTTGATGATTTTTTTAACAATAAAAGTTTTTCAATATTTATTTTAATGATTTATTTTTTATTTTAGTTCATCTTTGAAAATTTTTAAATAAATATTGATCTAGAAACGTTATTGAAATACCATACGGTTTAATAAAATATGTAATGTGTTTTAATATAACCATCGTTACCCAATTTGATATTGTGAATACTAACATTAAATTTAATTTAATGAGAATATTTGTAACTATGTTTATACATTTTCTAGGTGTTTTATGTTCTCTTAATATTAACAATGCACTATATATTTTTACTTGAAGTTTTTACGTTGATTGAATTAGTAATTTAATATAATATTAATTGGTATATTTCATTTAGTGTAGTATTTCGTTTGTTATTTGGTTGTAATTTCATTATGGGATACAACACATTAATGCAATATTTGAATCTAAAAAAGTTCAAATAACAAAGCTCATAATAATAATTATTTTATTAGTAACTTTATTTAAATATTTTTAATTATTTCATAAAATAATTTGCTAATTATAAGGTTATAAAAAATTTATTCATCTTATTATATAAATAAAATGGTTAATCGTTAATAACGAACCATTAATCATATATATAATATGTGATTTTGATTAATGTATAGTGAATTAATAACAACCATGTCTAACAAAACCATCTAAGAGGCGTAGAAATAAATCTGATATTTTTACGATTATCAATAACATTATTTTAAAAATTATCAAAATACAAACAAATGCATCTATGAAAGTGCATAATTTCTTTGAGTTCTTTTATAAATAAATAAATTATATAATATAGTTCTTTCTATAAAAATGTTGAGTCCATATGCATATATATAGTTCTTTTAGTTTTTTTTGAAAACAAATATTTAAAGTGTATTATTTTTGTCTTTTATAAATAAAAAATACTCCAATATAATAGAGTTCTTGAAGTTTTTTATATTTAGAGTGTCTTATTTATGTATATGAAAATCATTTTGTTGGAATCTAACAAAAACCATGCCACTTATGGAGTTCTTGAAGTTTTTATATATTTAGAGTGTATTATTCATAGTCTTTTAATGTATGGTTTGGATTCGCATTCAATATATTTATTAAGAGAGATTTATACAATGTATTGGGTTTTACGTCGCGTAATAAAACTAATACACTAATTAAATTACTTATTATACGGAATACATTATTATGACCTTTAAATTAATCCGAACTTTTAATTGAATGTGCTTTAATTTATATGTATTATTAGCAAGGATAAAATCGTATAAAGAACTTCCAACTCCTAAAGTAATAAGTAATAGTATTGTTATTACATATTTCAAAGTAAAAATGATTTGTAAAAATTATAATTTGTTGTAATCGATCTTAATAACATAGGTTATCAAAGAGATACGTACTAGCTATTACATATTTCAACGTAAAAATGTATTAAAAATCCCAACATATATTTTTATTTTTAGTGAAGCTCTTCAACATTTAGGATGATTAAAGTCTAAAGTTTTATAAAATAAAATGATTAAATTACATGGCATATTTGTTTTAATATATGTGTAATTCATTCTAACCTTCATTTTTTCATATCAATTAAACTCTTAATATCTGTCAATTTGCATTTGTTTTTAATTTGTTAATTAAAATTTTTTACAAGTATTATTTTCAGACTTCTTTCACATGCATTAATCTAAGTTTTTTAAAGTCATTTAACAATTTTCTTTGATTGTTATTATGACACCTTTTGTATGGTCTTAATGTAGTTGATTATGCAGACAAATGTGTTTGACGATACAATTTGATATGATATTTGTCAATCTAAAGTTTATTTAGTGGCCATAACAAACATACGTTTTTTAAAATTACATAATATTGCTGCATCGCACGGGCCGTCATGACTACCATATATATATATATATATATATATATATATATATATATATATATATATATATATATATATATATATATATATATATATATATATATATATATCTGTGTGTGTGAGTGGGGGGGGGGGGGTGTTATTCAATTCAACTTTAATTGATGAAACATTGCAAAATATTTAATAACTATGCAATAAATGAAATAAAAGTAATCAGTGTAACATATGTTATTGTAATTATATAACATATATCCTCTAGTGAATCATATATTAATATAATATATTATATTGTTAATATATGATTGATTAGATGACATATGTCATATAATTACATTAATAGATGTTACATTGATTAGTTTTATTTCATTCATTGCATATTATTAAAAGGGCTAAAGCCGTACAATAGCAGTGTACTTTTTAAGGTGTATCGATATAGTACGTGTACTTTTTATATTGTTAATATGATACCTTACTTTTTATGACCGGTTATTTCGTCTAGCTTTGCGCAGTTGTGGGAGAATCGTCGGTACGAACTTGTTCACCGTTGGATCTGTGTAAAATTTGAGGAGAAACTTTGCAACATATAGTTCTTCGATCTGGACGGTGGAGATCGTCATTGGAGATTTCTATAGAGGTCTGATGGTGTTTGAAGTTGGCTATGCAGTGTGATTTCTCCTACCAGGTTATCACAAGGACGAGAGAGTGTATTTGATGCTTGAATTATGGAAATTTGAACATTAATAAAAAGAGAAATTTCACTCTTAACAAGTATAGCCAGTAACCGGTTACCAAAGGTATCATATTGGTATGAAAAAATATAGTACACGTATCAAATTTGAACGATTCAGAAAGTACACGTGTAATATGAATAATTAAAATAGTACACGTACCATATCGATACATTTTAAAAAGTACACAACTATTCTATGACTTTAACCCTTATTAAAATAAGATTACATTGTTTTATTTCATTCATTGTTAGTTATTAAAAATTGTTTGCAGTGTTTCATCACTTAATGTTGAAAATAATATATATATAATGGCGACCGATTGTGGAAGAAAGGAAACCAATGGCGGCGTGGTGGCAATGGCGGCATGGTGGCATTGGTCGGTGGTCTATCTGGGATGGTGGTGGTCTCTATTAGGCTGAGAGAGAACGAGAGATTGTTGCAGATAGAGAGAGAGACAAGAATGCCAGGAATGGATATATATGTGTGTGTGTGTGTGTATGTGTATATATATATATATATATCTAGAGGGAGGTTCAATGGAAAACCACCATACACCTGAAAACTTGTGAAAACCGCACTGCACCACCATAAATGCATCAAAGTCCTCGCGTGATGCCTCAAAATCCCGTGTGATGCATCAAATTTCCCGCGTGATGCATCAAAATCTAACGTGATGCATCACCTTATTACGATCATGCCACCGCGTTTTTCATGAAATGCAACCGATCGGACGGTTGGCGTAGGTTTCCATAGTTTTCAGGTGCATAGTGGTTTTCCATTGAACCCACCCCTATATATATATATATATATATATATATATATATATATATATATATATATATATATATATATATATATATATATATATATATATATATATATATATATATATAGAATATGGTTCGTGTGAGTACCTATAAAATGCAGAGTACCGTGAGTACCTGTGAACACACGGGTTTCAGATGTGAACTTGCTCCGAAAAAAAGTTTTTTTTTTTTGAATTTTTTTTCATATTCATTTAGATACATATAATATAAAACTATACGTAAAAAATTATATACATTTACACTTTCTATCATCTTAAAAGTCATGTGAACGTGAAAAAATTCATGTGAACATGCTTAGTTGTGAACACACGTTCACAACAGTACACTTCATGTGAACACACACGTTTCACATAGTTATAGTGTGTGTTTAGGTGTGATTTTTTGCAAGTAGTCTTGTATTATTAATTTAAACATGATTATGAAAAAAAATTTCAAAAAAAATGATTTTAAGCGAGGTACCTCCGGTACTCCGCAAAACTAGTGGTACTCATTTGAACCCAAATCTATATATATATATATATATATATATATATATATATATATATATATATATATATATATATATATATATATATACACACACACACACACACACACACACACACACATATACACACACGTTCAGTTATATATCTTCTAATAAATAATAAAAAAACTAATCAATATATTATTTTATAGTAATATATTATAAAACATATATCTTCAATTTATATTACGATAAAATATTATACTGATTAGTTTTTTATTGATACTTTAGTGATTATATGGTGTATGTTATATAATTACAATAACATTTGTTACGTTGATTAGTTTCATTTTATTCATTGCATAGTTATTATAAATTGATTGCAATGTTTCATCAATTAATGTAATATATGTGTGTGTGCAGTGGCGGATCCAGAATTTTTTCTTATAGGGTCGGAATTTATCACGTTGCGACGGTACGAGTGTTTGTGGTTCTATAAACATTTTTACACCTCAAAAGTTCGGGTCGGTTCATACTGATTACATAATAAAAGAAATGCGTAAATGATACAACTCATTAATCGTTACAAATTAAAATAACTTAGATTCTACAGTTGTTTCCAGTGAGTTTTTAACTTTTGAAAACAAGTTATTAGTTATTATGTCATTGTTTGAATTGTTGAGTAATTCTTTCTTTATGGTGCAAATCCAACAGACTTAACCATTTATCACCAATTGAATTGTGCAATTTGTAGAATTTTTGTGGAGAAGTATTAGAAGCTCTTCGACTTAATAAAAATTCAGATTTTGGTAAAAAAATAACAAAATCAATGCATGTTGTTTAATGAAATAAAAGAATTAAACAAATGTAACTTAATGTTAATTGTTGAACACTTAAAATCTCAAACAAATAATAATCTTAATATCTTAAAAGACTAAAGCAATAAAGAACATTTCTACAAATACCAAACAAGTAACAATAAAAATAACAGTATATTCTTAGTCAGCCCAAATGTGAATCGCCCAACCAAGAATTAGCCCAATAAATGAATGTTCAATATACATGTACTTTTAAATTATTTGTTAAATGGGTAAGAAACTATTAGGTTCTGATATACTTTTTCAGATTATGTAACAAAGTTTTTTATTTGTAAAGTTTATAAGGATATTGGGGTCGAACTTTAAAAATCATAAGGGTCAAAAATTTATCAATTATATATATAACACGTAAAATAAAAAATTATCGGGGTCGTTTGACTCCCACACCCTCTACATAGGTCCGCCCTTGTGTGTGTGTATGTATATAATATATATATATATATATATATACTAGTCATGATGGCTCGTGCGATGCACCGGACTAATTGATTTTTATTTAAAATATTATGTAATTATAAAAAATGTATGTTTGTTAGGGCCACTATATAAACTTTAGATTGTAATTACTAAAATAGCTAAATCTCACACCTTTATTCAGTTTTTAGCCATTTTATATACATTTTACCAAAATAGCCACAATTTACGTGACCACATTTACGTGATAGCCACAATTTACGTGATTTGTACTTTTTTTCATTTTTTAATGCATTACGTTACAAAAGGTGTTTGGTCACGTAAATTGTTGTACTTGGTCACGTAAAGTGTGACCAGACATCCCACCAAACATTCATGGGGAAGGAGCAAAAATGGTCACGTAAAGTACAACAATTTACGTGACCAGACACCTATTGTAACGTAATGCATTAAAAAATGAAAAAAAGTACAAATCACGTAAATTGTGGCTATCACGTAAATGTGGTAACGTAAAGTGTGGCTATTTTGGTAAAATGTATATAAAGTGGCTAAAAAGTGAATAAAGATGTGAGATTTGACTATTTTAGTAATTATCCCTGTTAGATTTATTATTTCGATCCTAGGAGTTGTTTTGTAATATTTACTATCTTTGTAATTTGTCTTGTATTTAACTTCTATGTAATTTATGTTTATGCAAAGTCTAGGGGCCAAAAGTGCCATGTTGTGTAAGTTAATTAAAGGAGCCTAGAAAAGGCTCCTAGGGTTACTCTTCAAGTTACACGGTTGACAATTTGAATATTATACAGCCGCAACTGTTCCTTGTTCTCTCAACATTCATATTGTCTCTTCTTCATCATATTACATTTATTGAGCTTGTTTCTTCATGTATATGATAAGAATATCATTAAGGTGCTGAAAATATACGGGAATACATCATTACAATTGGTATCAGAGCTCAGAGGGGTGGATTTAAACTGACTTGTTCGGATTCTGCTGGGTTTTTGAAAGTGTTCTTCGTGTTCTTCATCTCATGTCGGTTAGATCTTCATTTCCTTTGTTTTTTCGTGTTTCTTATGTTATAATGGCCATATAAACATCACATTATCATTCTCTACTGATTTTAAACTCATTTAGTTCCATATCTTTGTTAAAATCATCAAGAATCGACCATTATTAAGTTTGAAAATATGGGTTGTTTAAGTGGGTTTTTCACGTGTTCATGCTATTTTTAAGTGTTTTTTAGGTTGTTTTAAATCACCAAAAGTGTTTAAAATAGTTTATAAATCATTTAGAACTGTTTTCAGGCTTTAAAACTGATGAAAATCGAATTCTGCTCATTTTGCCTTAGAATTCGTAAAAAACCTGCTGTATTTCGGATTACTACTGTAGCATTTCGGACCACCTAGGCACCAAATTCGGACCTCACATCATCCTAATTCGGACCATACTTAGGTGAATTTCGGACCCCCCGTAAGCCTATTTCGGACCACACTTCGGTCCCATCCGAACTTCGGACCATCCGAAGTTCAGGTCAGGCTTTCCATTTTTCACTATTGGGACTTATACTTAAATTTTTCCAATTTCGGACCTCACCCATTTCGGTCCATCCGAATTCGGTTCCTTCATCCAAAACACTGTTCATCCGAAGTCACATCATCCGAATTCAGAAACTTCTGTTTTCTGTCCAACCCATCCGTGTTCAGTTTCCACCTCTAAGATCTTCATATACTTAATCAACACCCATAATCAAAATGTCTCACGAAGCTCTAGTACTCGGATCTGAGAACAGACCACCAGTTCTCTATCCCGATGAGTACGAACAATGGAAATCCCGGTTCCTTAAGTTCGTTGGAATGCAACCTCTTGGGAACCTGATGCTTCAATCTATATCCGAAGGACCCGTCATCTACTATCGAGAGATAGCTGCCAGACCTGAGGCTGACCCCCCTGTCCAAGCCTCAAAGGTTGAAAGAGAGCCGGCAAATGACGCCGAGAGGGACCGCCAGCACGCTGATAAGAGGGCAGAATATCTGATTTATCAAGCCCTCCCCACTGATATTTTGGTCGGTGTAGACAGTAAAATGTCTGCAAAAGAAATGTGGGACGAGCTGGAAATCCAAATGCTGGGGGCAGATCTTGATGATCGTGCCAAAATCGAGGAGGCAAAGGCAAAGTTTACGGAATTCCGCGCCAAAGACGGGGAATCTCTGCAAGCCACATTCACCAGGTTCTGTGCAGTCCTTAACGAATTGAATAAACTGCACATCAAGAAGGATAGGGATGATATCAACATCCAATTCTTTGCCGCCTTAGCCCCCCGAGTGGCAGCTTGCATGTCGGGCAACGAAAAGAGTCCTGAACATTCCTGAGGTATCAATAAATGTCATCTTTAAGGAGCTTATGAAATATCAAGGGGATGTGGATCAACAGAAGCTGATGGCAAATCAGTTGGCCTCTCTACTGCTATCAGCCAACACAGGGTTGAAACCGAATGATTCGCTAGCCTTGATCACCAACACGCAGGTTCCGACACCATCTTTTGCTCCTGGTTCTTCATCGTCTCAGTACAGGTATGCTTCTCCTCCGCGTGAGGTCTATGATGAGGAGGAAGCCTCGATACAAGAACAGATAGCCTTGTGGACCAACCGTCTCCAACAGCGACGGTTCTGCAACAAGACCAACAACCAACTCCGTTTTGACACCGGTCCTCGGAGGTACTCAGATGATAGGAGAGATGACCGCCGCGATGAGTATCGCAGAGATGACTACCGAAGGGATGACAGGGATGATCGCCGATATGATGATAGACGCGACTATCGAGATGATCGCCGTTATGAAAGGCGAGATGATAGGCGCGATGATCGCAGGGATGACAGGCGGGACGATCGAAGGGATGATCGTCGGGATGACCGCAGGGACCGGAGGCGTGATGACAGCCGCGAGCATCGCCGGGCCGACAAGAGGCCGGCGGAAAGAAGAGAGGAAAGGCCAAGAGTAGATGAGCCGAAGGCCACTGATGAACGTCTCTGCTACAAATGTGGCAAACCGGGCCACTTTGCTAGGGAATGCAAGAACAATTTCGAGAGAGACGTTGCTTACTACGAGAGAAAGCTCGAGGCTGCCAAGAAGAAAGCGGATGCGTTAGCCCTCGTCACCCACGAGGACTACTAGGATGCTGAAGATTCTGAAGACGAGGATGACAAGGGCAAGAATTGCTACATGGTTGATCGTATGGGGTTGGAGACATGTGCTGATTTCACTGCTGACAATTCAGACATTGCTGCTGAGGGGGAGACAATGAAACATCCACCAACATGTCTGATGGCTACAACCGACGATCCCGAATGCTCCACATCCGGTTCCGAGTCCAGTGAGGTATACTCCTATTACATTCCTGCACATGTAAATAAATTATTTGTAGATAATGAATGTACACTACACACACAAATACTTGATCTACAGGATAGATTAAATGCTGAAACTGCAAGATGTGTACAGGCTGAACATCAAGCTCATATTCTGAAAGAATCATCTGAATTATATCATTCAAAATGGTTAACTAATCATAATGTTATAAAACAGATGTTGATGGAAAAAGTAGATGTTCAGGATAGGAATATATACCTTGAATCTTGCATGGAAACACTTTCAAAAGAAAAACTCTCTTTAAAAGAAGAAATTTCTGTTCTTACAAAACAATTAGATATGGTAAATATGGAAAATATAGACAGTTTAGAAAAATACAAAATGATTGAAGAAGAAAGGATAAGTTTGTATGCGAGAATAAAGACCCTTGACGATGCATTTTTGAAAAGGGGTCAAACAGAACAAACTATCCATTTAAATCAGCCCAAAGAAACTAGGTTTTACCATTCTAAACAAGGAATTGGTTTTAAAAATCCTAAATATTTGGAAAAGGCACAAAATGTTTTACCTGTATTTTATGACATGAATTATATGGGAGCCGGTATTAAATCTTTCTTTTTTGAGTCATCAAAAGAAATTTTAAACCAAGAAAATGAGAAACGTGCTGCGCGTAAAGATAAAGAAATTTCTTTTCATTATGAAGAACTTAACGAGAGTTATTCTTCTAGAGTACCCACTTTAGAGGAAGATCTCTCGTCAACTTATTCAGAAACTGAATTGAAAACTGAAACCGTAAAATCAACTCCTCAACTTTATATTCCTGCGAAAGTTCTTCAACAACAAATCATTGTTTTAGAAAAGGAATTGAAGTCGTCTCAAGAGAAAGCACTTGATCTTCAAGAGGCTCTTCTTAAGAGAGAAGAAGAATTGGTAAATCAATCTTTTCAACAAGCTGTGGAAGTCACTGTCTACAGAGAAAATTTTGAAATAGTTTCACAACAATTGAAAGATCTTTCAAAACAACAAACACTTTCTCATTCCATAAAAATTCCGTGTATGTCATCAGATAAAGGTAAGGCTAAAGCTGAATCTTCTTCTATCATTGTCAAAGGTGAGTGCTCAAAAGTTTTCAAAAATGAGGTTACTAAAAAGACTCAGATCAAATCCAAGTCTTTTAAGAAACCCACTCACCACCAAAAAGAAAAGTCTGTCAAGTCTAAATCTTCCATGCTTACTGACTCTAATCGTTTTGTTCCTACAGATCATATAAGGAGAGTCCCAAAAACCACCATGCAGGATTTTACAAGTTTTTTTGTGAAGAAGGCTTTAATGCCAAGTGAATTTGTTACTAGAGATAGGATGTCTGTAATCTCTAAAGACAATTTATGTAACAATGTGTGTGACAATGTCTGTAATGATGTACCGAATTCTACTGTTCCGTTAAAGTACTCCTTCAAGGATTTGTTTAATCTATGTCTAACTAAATATAGACGACAGGTTCCTGAAATGAATGCTTTTGTGCCTTACCCTGTTAAACGTATTCGGGAAAAGAAAACAAAAAATAGTGCATCATCGGCCACAAACAAAGTTGAGATGTGTCCGTTGCCAAGGCCCAAAACCAAAGCAACGGTCAAAAAGGTCTCAAAAAGACAAAAACCGAAGGCAATTTCAGCGCCTAAGGTTCCAAAACCCAATAAATCCAATCTTCAATGGATTCCAAAGGGTTGTGCATCCGGACCACACACAAATGCTAGTTGGGATTCTAAATCTGTACACGTGCCATATAAATCTGGAAATCCTAACAAAAAGGGACCCATATTGAGGTGGGTACCCAAGGTTGTGTGATCTTAATGCAGATGGTTCTTGGTTACTTCTGATCAAGACCCGTGCTTCAAAGAAATGGCTTCTAGTTACCTTAGACTAGGACCCGTTCTTTTGCTTGTCGGTTATGCTTAAACCGACATGTTTGGCTTCTGTGCACACAGCCCAGGACCCGGTCTTAACTCATCATGTTTTCTGAACATCTCGGTTCAGAACACGGTTTGATTGTGAATTAAAAATGGATGTGTTTGAATGCATATAGTTTTTCATTATATGAATTTATGTGTTTTTCAGGATAAGTCCATTTGGTATATGGATTCGGGTTGCTCCAAGCACATGACAGGAAGAAGAGAATTGATGTCCAACGTTGTTGAACAGTATTGCGGAACTGTGAAATTCGGGAACAACCATCAGGCTCACATAAAAGGATACGGGGACTTAGTTCTAAATAATCTGGTAATCAAGGACGTTGACTATGTTGAGGGGTTATCTCATAATCTTTTTAGCATAGGACAGCTCTGCGACAAAGGACTAGAAGTAACGTTTAGGGCTAAGAACTGTAGTGTTAAGAACATGGATGGAAAAGAAATCTTAACTGGTTCCCGAAAATCTAACCTTTACACCATTGACGTAGCTAAGCTTGTAGTGAAGGATAACATTTGCCTACTATCAAAAGCCTCTTCAAAAGACTCTTGGTTGTGGCATCGAAGATTATCCCATTTGAATTTTGATAATATCAACAAGCTGGCTGCGAAGCAATTGGTCAAAGGACTTCCTGAGTTGCGCTACGAAAAGGACCATCTGTGTGGAGCATGTGAGAAAGGAAAAATGAAACGATCATCTCACAAACCAAAGCCCGAACCATCAACAAAAAGAGTTTTGGAGTAACTTCATATGGATTTATGTGGACCGATGAGAACTCAAAGCATAAATGGAAAACGATATGTGTTGGTTATCGTTGATGATTATTCTCGATATACCTGGGTCAGGTTCTTGCGTTCCAAGGACGAGACAGCTCAAGAAATCATTGATTTTATCAAGAGTGTCGAGACCCAACAGCAGCTGTCAGTACAATCAATCAGATCAGATAACGGCACGGAGTTCAAGAACTCAGTAGTGGAGGGCTTCCTTCGATCCAAAGGGATTCAGCATCAATACTCTGCTGCTCGAACACCTCAACAAAATGGGATCGTGGAAAGGCGTAACCGTACGCTAGTAGAAGCCGCTCGTACAATGCTCACATACTCAAAGCTACCTCCGTTCTTGTGGACCGAAGCCGTATCAACAACATGCTATACACAGAATCGCTCCATCATCCATAAGCGCTTTAACAAAACTCCTTACCAACTCTTTTTGAATAAAGTACCATTTATCAAGTACATACGTGTATTTGGTTGCAGGTGCTACGTGCTGAATGACAAAGACAACCTCGGGAAATTTAACGAAAAGGCGGATGAAGCGATCTTCATTGGATACTCATCCAACTCAAAGGCGTATCGTGCATTCAATACCCGAACCAGAACAGTCAATGAAAGTGTGCACGTCACACTTGATGAGTTGGCTGAACTGGCACCCGAAGTTGATCAATCAGGACCACGCATTACTCAAATGCCTGGAGACTCTTCGAATAACCCCATTTCTTTTTCTTCTTCTGATTAGGTTAATTTATTTGATCCTTTTTATGTTGAATTTTTCGGTCCTAACGCTAGTGTGTCTAATGTTGTTAATAATGTAGGTAATCCTTCCAGTTCAACTGCGCCGCAAAGTTTCTCCGCTCCATCTTCGTCAACATACCCTCATCCATCCACATCATCCACCGACACATCCGCAGTTGAATTACTCCTGTAATACCCTCACATATAATACCAACGATTCTTCCTTCACCTGAACACTCGGGAATCGAACCTGAACCAGTGGTACCTTCATTTGAAACCATCAACCATGAATCCTCATCCATCCCCATATTAACCACAGAGGTTCCATCCCGAGCACCCCTTCCACACGAGATCAAATGGACCCGCAGTCACCCAACAGAGCAAATCATTGGTGACGTATCAACAGGAGTCCAAACTCGTAGGGCATCTGCTAATGAATGTCTCTACGCATCATTCTTGAGTATGATAGAGCCCGCTCGTGTGGATGAAGCCCTGACAGATCCGGATTAGATAGTTGCAATGCAAGAGGAACTCAACCAGTTTGAACAGCTAAGAGTATGGCGGTTAGTTCCCAAGCCAAAAGACCGTACAGTCATCGGAACAAAGTGGATCTTTAAGAACAAACGAGATGAGAACGACATTGTGATAAGGAAAAAAGCAAGACTTGTTGCCAAAGGCTACCGACAACAAGAAGGGATAGATTATGACGAGACCTTCGCTCCAGTTGCACGGATCGAAGCAATCAGAATCTTCTTGGCGTACGCGGCACACAAAGACTTCAAAGTGTACCAAATGGACGTCAAGACTGCCTTTCTAAACGGTGAACTTAACGAGGAGGTGTATGTTGAACAACCACAAGGCTTTGTTGATGCACATAAACCTGACCATGTTTATGTGCTAGATAAGGCCCTCTATGGTTTAAAACAAGCACCTCGAGCATGGTATGATAGTCTTTCAAATTTCCTTATTTCTGCCGGTTTCTATAAAGGTGTGGTGGACACAACTCTGTTCACTAAAAGGGAAGGCCCACATATAATGCTAGTACAGATTTATGTCGACGATATTATATTTGGATCTACTGACAGTAATTTTTGTAAGGATTTTTCAGCCCTAATGGAGTCCAGGTTTGAGATGAGTATGATGGGGGAAATGAACTTTTTCCTCGGATTACAAGTCAAACAACTTGAGGATGGGATTTTTGTGAACCAGTCGAAATATACTCTTGACATTCTCAAGAAGTATAAGTTAGACTCTTGCACGAGTATCGCAACTCCCATGGCCTCCAACTGTAAGTTAGACACCGATCCTTCCGGGAAAAGTGTCGATAATACAACTTACAGAGGGATGATAGGATCCTTACTATACTTGACTGCCAGTAGGCCGGATATAGTGTTTTCAACATGTCTTTGTGCTAGATTTCAGGCCGACCAAAAAGAATCACACCTAACTGCGGTAAAACGCATTTTTCGTTATCTTAAGGGTACACCCGAACTTGGTCTATGGTATCCAAAGGGAACCGATTTCGATCTTACCGCGTTTTCAGATGCTGATTTTGCAGGTTGTAGAGTGGACAGAAAAAGCACATCGGGAGGAATACAGTTTTTAGGCGATAGACCGGTGAGTTGGTCTTCCAAAAAGCAGAAATGTGTTTCCACATCTACAGCTGAGGCTGAGTATGTAGCAGCTGCAAGCTGTTGCTCTCAAGTGCTGTGGATGAGAACACAATTACGCGATTATGGGTTCTCACTCACCAATATCTCTATTTACTGTGATTCTCGAAGTGCAATTGCCATCTCTTGCAATCCCGTGCAGCACTCTCGAACAAAACACATAGATAGCAGGTATCATTTTATTAAAGATCACGTGGAAAAGGGAACCATTGAGTTGTATTTTGTTGGCACGGAATACCAACTTGCGGATATATTTACTAAAGCTTTAGACGAACCTCTATTTCAGTTTTTGGTATCCCATATCGGCATGTTGAATCCACCTTCCAATTAAATATCAGATATTGTCTTAAATAATTGTATTTCAATCTATCATGATTGAGATTCCTTTATTTTAGAAAATATCTGTTATTTAAATTTAAGGATTATGTCACAAGATTGAAACTCAATATTTCCTTATCTGCGTATATTTTTAATAACTAATGATCCTGATAAATTGCTGTGTGAATTGTTCATCACGGAGTGGGATGCAAACAATATCCAGGTTTGTCTGTACTTGAAAGGCTAAAATGGGTTGTCGTGATTCAAATCTGAAAAAGAAAAGGAAAAAGGATCGGTATTTATTTGAGGGGGAGTAAAGTTAGGATTTATTTTAAATTTTATAATTCTGTGTCTCTCTTTGTTTCTTTTATAAGTTAAATTTTAAATTTTAGGTTGGTCTTAATTTTTATTTTAACTTTAAGTTTTAATTTAACAGGTCAGAAAATCTCAAAAAGATTTTAACTTTCAAATTTATCGAAAATCCAAAAATATTTTACTTCACTTTATTTTATTATTTTATTTTATTTTCATTTCAGAAAAATATCAAAAATATTTTACTATTGTTTTTGCTCATTTTTTGTTTCAAAGAAAATCACAAAAAGATGGATTATATTGGCCAAATTTTTTTAAACCTTGTTTCATTTTTTAAAATTAGCCCAAAAGTTTTTGTTGTTGTTGTTTGTTGAGTCCAATCTGGCGGCCCACTCCATTTGGGCGCGGATCCTTGACCCGGTACTCGACCCGCACGAGTTTAAATAGGGGCGGTCAACAGTCAACCCTTCACTTTACTTCATCTTCAAGATATTTCCATTTTCCTTCTTCTCTTTCTCTCTGTCGTCGACACCACCGCCGAACCACCATTACCATCGAATCCAAGCTTCTCGACCTTCATTTTTCCTCATTTTTTCTTACATTTTCCTTCTTCGGCACTACCAGGTAACACTTTTCTATCTTTATTTCAGTCTTTATCTTCGTATATTGCTTGTTTGATTTTCAAAATATTTCTAGTTTTTACTTTCGGTTTTTATACATTTTAGATACTGAAATGTGTTATTTTTCTTTAGTTGTAGTTAGATAAAATGTTCAGCAACTTGTTTTAGACTAGGATCTGTAATTTCATGCATTTTTATTAACATTCCAATTGTTCACGTTTATTTTTTGCATGAACATTAACTACACTCATGCAGTTTCGGATGTCCGAATTCGGACCACCACCCGAATTCGGATGTCCGACTTAGTCTAATTCAAAAAATTTTTCAAGTTCAAATTCAAGTTCGGACAACTGTTTATCCGAATTCGGGTCACTGTTGATCCGAATTCGGACCATCAAAGCAAGTCAAAACATTTTCAAAACTTGAATTTAGTCTAAGTGTGTACACCACTGTTCATCCGAATTCGGATGATACCCGGATTCGGTCCCCATCCGAATTCCAGGTACCATCCGAAATTAGGACATATCCATCTCCTTGCATGCATTTGCATAAGTCCTCATCCGAATTCGGACCATGTTCATAACACATCCGAATTCGGACCACCTTCATTCATTTCATTACTTACACTTCAAACCATCATCCGAATTCGGTCCCCAGTTTCACCTCATCCGAATTCGATCCCCCACACATCATTCATGCATCATCCGATTTCGGACGGATCCGAATTCGATGACACTGTTCATCCGAATTCGGACCATCCGAAATCCAACTCTTAGGATTTTTCTTTTAAAATTTTCATTTTTCCACTTCCGCATGTTTATATAAATTAAAAAAAAATCACAAAAATAGTTCCATCCAAGTGCACCATTGATTAGAGTTACGATCAGTGTTTGAGTGAAACGGTCTTATCTAACATCGGTCTCTTAACGATTGACTTTGGACTTTATTAGTGGAATTTTATTCTGCTAATAAAGACCCGATGCTAAACAGATCAGACAATTTCTATTTCACACTCATCTAGACTTCACATCAATGCATTATCATATCAAGTCTTATGATTCTAACTTTGTTACACTTTGCAGGATAATGGATCCCGCAATCATTCTCACCGTACCCCATCCTCCCATTCCAAATAACAATGCTCAGCTACCCGAGGAATCGATTCTACCTAGCGCCGAGTTTGTCGAGTTTATCCCACATAACTGGCAACTCGACGTTTCCATCCTTACAAAAGAAACCCAAATCCTTGCCTTCGACATCCTCACCCGCCATCCCATCTATTATGCACTATCAACTGCCATAGCTGTTCCCCAGATATACCTCCAACAATTCTGGAACAGGCTCCAATATATAACCGACCCCGAACCTCACTTCACATCCACCATTGACTGCGTTCCGGTCAAAATCACCACCACTGCCATCCGCCACATTCTTCATCTACCCACAGAAGACTACCTTCCCACCCTTGATTCATTCGACCCAAACCCATCCGTATCTGAGGCCCTAACTGAGATACAAACTCTAGGGTATGACGGTCCTCTTACCAAACCATCAGACTTCCGCACGAAAAACCTTCAGTCCCACTGGCGGATTCTATTCGATGTGCTTAACAAATGCCTCACCGCCAAGCATTCCGGTCATGACTCGGCGTCGGCCCAGGTATTAGCCATGTTCACCGGCTTTGCCTTTGACCGACACGTGGACTATGCTGCTTTCATCTTTGAAGAATTACGAAGAGTCTACGTCGAAAGAAGCACAAAGAAAGGCCGCAAGTATGTTCCTTTTCAAAGATTCCTTCAACTCATCATCCAGTGTGCAATGGATCAAGACGATGACATACATGAGCGTCCGGAGGCTGATGTCTACCCCACAGTGGCAATTCAAAAGTTAACTCTGCCAAAGGGGGCCCCGACGGTACCGGTGATGAAAATTCCTCTATCTACTCTAACGAGGTCAAGGGGCACAGAGCGGGTAAGGGCGTATATAAGAGAGAGTTATCCGGATGAGTCTCAGTCGGAATCGACTGAGACTAACCAGTCCGAAGGTGAGCAACGAGAGAGTGAGCATGAGGGAGAAGGAATGGATGTTCAACAGTCTATGGGTTTCGGTGAGCGGGAGGTTGAGATTGTGAGGGAGGGAGATGTAGGCGAGACGGCAGAGACGGCGGATTCCGAAAGAACCGTCTCTGTCGTAAGAGCGAGGGAAATTCAGTCTGAGGGTGAACCAAGCCCTGTTAGCCGGACTCCTCTTCATAAGACCGTTAGTCCAGCGGTCGAAACAACCCCCACCATCCACTTGGTTTCCCCTCAAAGGGAAACCACTTCATTCCACGGGGTTCTTCCACACACTCCATCGCCCTCTCATTCGGAGAGTGGCGGTGTTGAAAGAGGTCACACTCCTCCCCACGTGACCGAACTTCCTTCACCCACGATTCCATCCCCACATATACACACCATGCACGATGCCTTTGTGGCATCCCCAAGAGCTGCCTCCGTGGCAGCTCAACAAACTTCCAGATCTGAGCGTCCTATACAGGAACCAGAAATGACGGAAGGAAGACCGGGAGTGGCTCAATCAACGCCGTCCACTTCCGGCCATCTCCCCATCAATCTGGAGATGCTAACGGCAGCATTACGTGCTGCCGGAGTGGTTACCCGGGCTAACCTGGACGCCCAAAGGGAAGCCGCCGAGGAACGTCACACCGCCCTTCTTTCATTCATCAAGGGTAAGGGTGTCGCCTCCGAAGCTGGCCCCTCACCAGGTTCCCATTCAGTCCATCTTTAGATAGCCGAGCTCTCGGACAAGATCGATGCTCTTAATCGTTTAATTCTTCAAGTCCAAGAGCAGCTCAATTCGCGAATGGATCGCCTGGAGTCGGCAGTTATTGAACTCCAATGCCGCACTCAGGCCGAAGCCCCTAAAAGGAAACATGACGACCAGGACGACCCTGATCGTCATGAGGGGGAGAAGCGACGAAAAGTTCAATTTGAGGAGCCCATGCTGGGTATAGGGGGAGCAGAGACCACTGAGGGGTCAGAATTCCAGGGTTCAAGGGTAAAGAGTCAGGAGGCTCAGGATTATATGCTAATAGAAGACGAGCCCATGGTCGAGGGTCCAGTTCCACTGGATCCGATGACAGCTATGGTAGAATTTGAGGAGCCACACGAGAAAGTTGAAATCATATTGGTCTCTGATTCAGATTCCGATACCGAGGACAACCAACCCCTATTAACTACTAAGCCTGAGCCTGATTCTCCAACGAAAAAATCCTCATCCTCTTCTTTTGATTTCCTGAATTCACCACCCCGAGCCCATCAAGAAGATATACTTTCATCCATTCAAGCTCCCCTGTCATTAAAAGAATCCCACATCACTATCAGCCCCCAAGATCCCCAAGCCCTCCACCAGTCCAACAAACCCAACGTTCAGGTCCCTCCCCAACAAAAAGGGTTGATTGCTTCGATGAAACTCCGGAGGGCCCTGGCGTGTACAGAAAAGATGACCTATTCTGGGTAGACCACTATACCAAAGGCAAGGTGCAAACATTGCCTCAGGAAGAAAAAGACCAAATGCAACAAGAATGGCGGGGGACAATTATAAAGCTTCTTGAAGCCCAAAGATCTGAAATCGAAGAACCCCCCGTTCAGGGCCTCAAAGAGTTCCTACAAAAGTTCCCCCCTGAGCAGTTTCAGAACCTGTACCTAGAAGAAAGATTTAAGATGGTGTTCAGAAAGAAACCTGGAGCCTTCAGCAGACGCCTACTCATGGAATTCACAAACGTTACCAAAGCTGAACAGGCCGAATATTATCAACTGATGCTCAGGGAGAGAAGGTCTAAAGTGTCCAAATCGAAGATAAAGAAACTCGTTTCTATCACCATGTGCAAAAGAGCAAAAGTATACTATCCCGCCTTTCAAGTAGAAAGAGAAGATGGCACTGCTGATGAGTTCTTCGAGAATGACCTAGACTTTATAAATGTGGACGATGTCGAATTCCTTCACGAGAGATTGAAAAATCGCATTAAAGGACGTATGTCTCGCATGACTGCTTTGGGTGCCTTAGTTCGAAGTATGAATCGCCGATCGATCATAATGTGCCTAAGAGATTTTCAGATGGCGATCGAAAGTGCTATGGTTAAGGTAGGGCTACGTGCACCGGAACAAGATAGCTTTCTCCTAGCCCACCACCAGACCTACAGAGTTGTACTTTCTGGGGATCCGGGTGTCATTTTTGTAAACTACAAGGGCTACAAAAGGTATATGCGCTTTGAAGATCTTCCTTTCTATTCCGATGGTACACTTAGATTGGTTCGAGCTGCTCTTACAAAGAAAGTACAAGACTATGATGCTCAACCAGATCCTGAACAAAGATGCTCACCAAAGGAAATATAGGATACACTCAGCGGCATAGAATACCTGAACGAAAGGCTACATCTGAGACAAGTAACCAGACGCTTCGACGTCATACTTGGTCTTCGAGAATCTAATGACCATGCCCGAGGACCTCCTAAGTGATCGAAAAGGGGGAGATTGTTAGATTTATTATTTCGATCCTAGGAGTTGTTTTGTAATATTTACCATCTTTGTAATTTGTCTTGTATTTAACTTCTATGTAATTTATGTTTATGCAAAGTCTAGGGGCCAAAAGTGCCATGTTGTGTAAGTTAATTAAAGGAGCCTAGAAAAGGCTCCTAGGGTTACTTTTCAAGTTACACGGTTGACAATTTGAATATTATACAGCCGCCACTGTTCCTTGTTCTCTCAACATTCATATTGTCTCTTCTTCATCATATTACATTTATTGAGCTTGTTTCTTCATGTATATGATAAGAATATCATTAAGGTGCTGAAAATATACGGGAATACATCATTACCATCCCCAAATATAATATCAAATTGTATTGCCAAACAAATTTGTGTGCATAATCAACTATATTAAGGCCATACAAAAGGTGTCATAATAGTAATGAAAAAAAATTGTTGAATGACATTAAAAAACTTAGATTAATGCATGTGTAAGATGTCTGAAAATAATAATTGTAAAAAAATAAAAAAGTCTTTTAGGCTAGGTCATTTAACTTACAAATTGCTATCTCGGTATGATGATTATATAAAACCAATATACTAAATTAATAGTCTTACACATAAAAACTTAAAATATTAAATTATAAGTTCATTGAAAATTTTTCATAGATTATTGGTATGGAAGTACTGAGTACAATGACTATAAACATAGGTATTAAAAGTCATTTTATAGACTGTAATTTGTATGTAGTGTTTGACTATTATTGTCTTCAAACATGACAATGTTAAGTCATTAAACATTTGTTACTCTAGATAGTGTCACATAAAACAACGGTTGGCACATAAACTCTTACCACAACTAAACGATTCGCCTTGGGTTTTACTATAGTATATTATTAACATATCTTTTTGTATTCATCTTAGTGTGAAATTTTGTTTGCAAGATTAAAAACAAATGCAAATGGACAGATATTAAGAGTTTATATGATATGAAAAAACGAAGGTTAGAATGAATTACACATATATTAAAACAAATATGCCATGTAATTTAATCATTTAGTTTTATAAAACTTTGGACTTTAATCATCCTAAATGTTGAAGAGCTTCACTAAGAATAAAAATATATATTGGGATTTTTAAATTCATTTTTACTTTGAAATATGTAATAGCTAGTACGTATCTCTTTAATAACCCATGTTATTAAGATCGATTACTACAAATTATAATTTTTACAAATCATTGTTACTATTATATATATCAAGGGTTTAATTATGGTTTAAATATTTAACTAAAATTAAGTAAATCATTATAACTTTAAATTTATATTAACAATACTATTACTTATTACATTAGGAGTTGGAAGTTTTTTATAGGATTTTATCCTTGCTAATAATACATATAAATTAAAGCACATTCAATTAAAAGTTCGGATTAATTTAAAGGTCTTAATAATGTATTCCGTATAATAAGTAATTTAATTAGTGTGTTAGTTTTATTACGTGATGTAAAACCAATACATTGTATAGATCTCTTTTAATAAATATATTGAATGCGAATCCAAACCATACATTAAAAGACTATGAAATTTGAGATAAATAACAAATATATGTACAAATAATCCAAATATACATGCATGAAAAGAATGAGAATTATAACGCACCACAAATGAAATTATATGGACATCTATGCAAAAATTTCAAATCAAAATAATTATTTTTAAAAAGAAGTGTACTTGTGAAAGAAACCCAAACAAAAATAAATATAATATGTGAAGACCACCCCTTCCAGGGCAGTCCTCAGAGTCTAGGTCCCATAAATTGCAATACAATATCAATGATACTAAGATAGGGTAATTAAATGCGGAATATTAAATTACATGCACAATCATATTAGGATTTAAGTTATACAGATTACATATTTCAAATTCTAGTTATAAAAGGGTACCATCTAATCTAATCTTTACATCATAGAATAATATCAAATCTACCCAAAAACCACAACATTTGCTGTCTTCCAATCAGTACCGAAAGGTTTTGTTGTGTAGTGGTCTATAGAAACTTCTGTCTTGATCTTTAATAGACCTAAGAGCTAGGTCCGGCAGGTGACTTTCCTTTGCTTTTTCCTGTAAAGTGATAATGTAGCAACTGTAAGCAATGCTTAGCGAGTATATAGATTTTCAAATTAACATGCATGTCAAGCGGATCATCAGTCTAGCGTGATATGTCTTGGCTGCCGCTACAGCCCTCATGATTGAGACATAGAAGTCATAGAGTCGGATGATGCTCAGGCCACACTCACGCTTAAATCGTGGAGATCAGCCACATACTGGGCTAGCTACCAGTAAGTCAATATGGCGGAACATCGGAGGTCATTACCAAGTTCATTTGAACTGGTGAAAATAGCCAAGTATAGAACAATAGACCAATAAGGCTAATCAAGCTGAATCAATATGTCAAGTATATGCAATGATGAAGCATACGTAATCAATGTCATGATAGCAATAATCTTAAAGCAAAATCTGAAGTGAACTGTAAAAGCAATATCATATGAAATGATAAGTCAAATAGCTATCATGATCCACTGAGCAACACCCAACCATGGTGTGCACAGGTCACAATCCAGCTGATAATATGAATGTCAATCAAACTAGCATCAACAATATGTCTCAACCGGAAATTCAAACATGTTAAATCTGAATATCTATAACTCACTGATCTGGGTCTTTATCAAACAGATGTAAAATCTGCCACCTGAGTTATCTCAGGATTTTATCTTTGTCAATTCTGTTCTCTGTCAAATCAAGTCTTTGACCCGCTTTTAAGTCTTTAAATCTTTGTATGTATGTTCAGAATTTCACTGAACCTATCCAGAATTATCATGTCAAATCATGTTAATATCGTATCATTATCATCATCTTTTTAGTCTTTAAAATCTTTAATTTCATCTGATTCTAATATCTTACAAATCATTCTTTATCTCATTAAATTCTCAAAGTTTTCTATATATATATTATATATATATATATATATATATATATATATATATATATATATATATATATATATATATATATATATATATATATATATATATATATATATATATATATAATATAACCATAAGTATATGCATATAATCATTTATTTAAATAAAATATAAAAATCATCATTTAAGATTTGGATCAACCCGGGTTCGGATCTATCCGGATTGGGGATCCGGATTCGGATCTAACTGAATTGAGCACTCGGATTCGGACCAAAGGATGATCCGAATTATAAGGATCCGAAATAGGGCATCCGAAATAGTGTTGTCCGAAATTGAAAGCATCCGAATTGAGGTATTGGTACGAAACATGGGATCCGAAATGAGCACCATCCGAATTCGGTTATACCCGAATTCGGATCCCACACTTAGAACATTTTCCCAGATTTGTTCTTCATGATCTTGGTTGTATTTATACGGATTTTACATAAAATTAACTAAAACTCATTTTAATCAACATGCAACTTAATATATTGATGTATTATCATTATTAGGTTAATTTTATACTATTTTCCCTACTAATAACATCACAATTTGATCAAGATCATCCAAAAATGATCATTTTTGTCAAGAACACAAGTTTTCTCAAAAGTTCCGATTTCTTCAATGTTTTGGTCAATCTAACCCATAAATTTTGTTTCTATAACTTCTATTATCTTAGATTCATCATAATCTACTAAATTTATATACATGCAACACAAATTTCATATTTATAATTCTTGTATTTTCGGTTTTCTATAAAAACCGAACCAAACACATAAATTTCAACATTTTAAGAAATTGTTACCTTTAAATCTTGCTAATTGATGATGAATGATGATTGTTGTATCTTCTCTTGACTTCAATTCCTCAATTAATTGCAATTCAATGAAATTTCTTGATGATTTGTGAGGTTAGCCGTAAACTTAGAGAGAGATTAGAGAGAGAGAGAGAGAGTGAATTGCTTAAATGGTGTTTCAAGGGTCATTAATTTAGTTTATATATTTCATTTTGACATTATATGAAATTAACCCACTTCTACTTTTGTATTTTACAATCTCTTTATTTTTAAATCATATTTAATAATTCATAAAACAAATATAATTTAATTTAAATATTCTTAAACTTATTTATATTACAAGACTAATAATGTAAATAAATTACATTATTAAATCAAATATTACAATTAAAGCTAGACCAAAGTTAGGTTGTTACATAATAGGATAAGTATATAGATTAAGATTAATTAAATAAGGTAATATACATCCCCAGAATATAAGATGGACGATTATTAAAAGAAATATACTATGTGATTAGCAAAACATGAGTATGATACACTTGAGGTTTGTCATCACTTATATATATATATATATATATATATATATATCTGTGTGTGTGTGTGTGTGTGTGGGGGGGGGGGGTTATTAAATTCAACTTTAATTGATGAAACATTGCAATCAATTTTTAATAACTATGCATTGGATGAAATAAAAGTAATCAATGTAACATATGTTATTGTATTTATATAACATATATCCTCTAAGCAATAATCAAAAACTAATCAATATAATATTTTGTTGTAATATATTATAAAACATATATCTTCTATTTATATTACATTAAAATATTATATTGATTAGTTTTTTATTATTGACTGTTTATTGATTAGATGCTGTATGTTATATAATTACAATAACATATGTTCCGTTGATTTGTTTTTTTTTTTTTTTTTCTTTTTCATTTTTTGCATAGTTATTATAAATTGAATGCAACAAGAATAGTTAGGTCCGCTCGTTGATGCGAGTGTACTTAGTTAAGAAATTTATTAACACACATCACTGATAGTAAAATTAAAGTTAATATATTGCATAAGGTAACAAAATAATGTCATCATGTGTACATGATTCAGGAGTTACTTTTAGATGTATGTGCTGGAGCCAAGCAAAAGAAATATACTTTAGTATTTACATGAATTGTTGCTATCTTGCAAAATATTTTGAGCCGATTTTGCCAATCATCCTGGTTGCTCCTGGTTTCATTCATTACTTGTAGGAAACACAAAAAATCCAAAAAGAGTTCCCTACAAAATGAAATTATCAGATGGAACTATGTGTTTTTTTATTGATTTATTATATTAGATTGTTAGCAAGTCATATCATTATAATTGTTTTCATTTCCCAATAAAGTTGTGTCAAATCGATCTCTTATTCTTTGCATCTGAAGGTTCAATTTTATCTGCTAATAATCAATTTGTTGTTAGCTATACATATGTTTATTGTTAGTGTTACATACATACACACACACACACATATATGTATATATATATATATATATATATGTATGTATATATATATACATATATGTGTGTGTATTGTTTGGACGTTAAATATTTTGAGATTTCAATAAGACTTACCGATATTTTGAAATAGTAACCTCTTTGATGGCTTACTTGTAGGTTCGCATAGTTTTTCCATCGAAGATTTGATTTGAATGAAATCCGGTGGTGTTGTTGACATGTCACTGCGTTGAATCTGAATTGGAGCTGTGGTACATGATTGAACCACAATATATGTTAAGATTATTAAGTGCATGATAAATTTTAAACATGTTGCTACTATGAATATATATATATATATATATATATATATATATATATATATATATATATATATATATATATATATATATATTTGACCTGACTGTTGGTGTGTTTGTTTAGTAGCCTCCATTAGCAACAACGGTACTTCATTTTCAGTTGAGATGCTTTTTGTTGTAATTGTTTTCATTGTTGCACCTGTTATTGGTTCCAAGTAGTTGTTGGCGGATGTAACATCATCGAGAATATCATCTAAGATGAAATCCACAGGTCCTTCTTTGCAAAGAGGGTTAAAATGGAACTGAAAGACATATTTCTTCCCTTTGATTGCTTGAATTGAAGCTGGAAGCTCATAAGTATCATCATGTCCCAGTTCATTTACTAACTTGTTGCAATCAATCTTTATGATGGCATCAGCAGCAGGTGTGAAGAATGTAAAAGGAGCTTTTGTTGAAACATCTGCTATGGATGCTTTGATGCTGTATCTGGTATTTTAGATGTCGAGATATATTATTCTATATGAAATATATCATGTAATTTCAAGAGATCATATTACCTGTTGTTGGGGTTTTGTTGTGGACCATGATCACGACAGTCAAGTACAGAAGTGTCGTTCATCAACTTTTTGTGGCATGTTGTACATGTCTTGTAGTACCAAGGTCTAGCTGTGTTGATTTCCAGTATCGTTCATTCACATGTAAATCTGACCGACTACAATAAAAGAACATGAAATGATTAATTTATTTTAATAGAATGTGATGGTTGTTTTTTTCTAAACTAACCTTGTATGTCTCTGGTTTCTGCCTCAGCAATACAGCTAACGGAAATCTGTTTCTCATTTTTTTCTTTCTCTTTATTTTTATATCTTTGCTTGTGAATTTCCAGTGGTGGATTGAAATCATATCTAGGCTTGTACCTAATTAGACAGTCCATAAATAACAATTTTGTTTTAGATTAATATACCAGAAAAAGGGCATAAACATGTTGTTTTATTTTTTTTGCTTACTCAGCAAACGATTGTTCCACCTCGTTAATGTTCGCATTCAAATAGTAAGAAGTGGCTGGCGTGGCAGATAGCTGTAATGCACCTGGAACACCGTATATATGGTTAAATGTCTAAAGGATGTCCTAAATATTTGTATGAATGAATAATGAGACAAATATGTTGATAGTAGGTATTGATTTTCATTATTATTATCATTAAAAATAACACTTTTGGATAATATAAAAATATGAGACTTTATGTATTAAAAATACATATTTAGGCATGTTATAGTACAAATATTTTTATTAATGAATAATGAGACAAATATGTTGTTGATAGGTATTGATTTCCACTATAATTATTATTAGAATTAACATTTTTGAATAATTAAAAAATATGAGACTTTATGTATTAAAAATACATTTTCAGGGCATGTCACATGATATAAATATTTAGTAGTCTTATTCATATCTTTTTAAGTTATACAATTATTTCTTGCTTTTAGCACATTATTTATTTCGTTTGTCTGAATAATTAAGCCTCTTATATTTTTTTTCAATTGTTGTCATATGTACATTGACATATATGTATGTGTGTGTGTGTGAGAGAGATAGTAATGTAAAATGTTTACCTTTGTATTCCGTAACTCGACATGAGCTGACAGCTATCATGACATGTTTTTCCATTAATTCATATGCATCTTCGTCAAAGTTTTGTGCCATTTCATTCCACATTGTAAATTCAATGACATTGCCACTAGTTATGATAGAAACATGATTGTTATGAAGAAAAACAATATAAAATTATTAAATTGTTGTCAATGGGAAAATGGGTTGTGTAGTTTTAGATGTCTTAAAATTAAAAAGTTGCATACTTGAGATTTTCTATGTCAAGGCTTCTTCTCACTGTCTGAAATCGATTTGGATTTCCCGACTCTTTTAGACCTCCAACAAATCGAATAGATCCTATGTAGTCTGTTAAGATAACTTAAATCAATGACAATGTTACAACCCTAAAAGTACACATAATTGAACTGTTGTTGTAACACCCCGACTCCCGAGCATGTACGTGTAACTATCCTATTGACTAATTATAATAGTGATTATTGCGTTGGTCCAATTATGTCCCGTATAGTGGATTATACGTGTCGGGATGGAGATTACGTGGGTTCGGGATATAATTTTAATGGATTAATTATATTTACGGATTCACGGAATTAAATGGGATTTATTGATATAAATAGTGGATTTTTAATAACGGGGCCGGGTATCGGTGTCGAACCCACGATATAATTTAAAACGTATATACGTTCTTTGCGTTTCTTAGTTTCTTCACTTCCCAAAACTTATCAAAAAGTGTATGTATCTGTTTGATGCTGTTGGAATCCAGAAGTGAAGCCATAACAGTGAATTGAGGTGTGATAAACCAAATTCAAGCTTCATCCTAGTGTTCTTAAAGTTTTCAAGGTGAGAATCCTTTAAATCCAATGGTTTTGTGTTAATTATTGTTGGGATATGGTGGGAATGGGTTTCTGCGTGGTTTAGAAGTGTTTTGGGATGATTTATATGAGTTTTATCTACTAAAATCGGTATTGGGGTTGAAATCTCCATGGAAAGAAGCTGAAAAAGGAAAAATATGAGTCTGACCGCGAGCGCGGCCGTGATCAGATGAGCGCGGCCGTGATCAGGGCTGTTTTGGCCAGATTAGGCTTTTAGACCCCGGGAACCTATTTGGATTGCTTTTTGAGGGTTTTATCAATTGTATTAATGACTATTGGGCATTTTGGGCTTATCTGTTGAACTGAGATTAATCTAGGAAGATTCGTTGTGTGTACAGGAAGTTACCGAGGTCGGTACAAGTCAGGTTCGGGTCAGCGACTTGGGGATTTTGTGCGAATTGATCCAGGTGAGTACACGAGTTCTTTTCAAAGGGCCTACTTTTATTGACTCATAATATGTGTATATATTATTGTTGTGATTGTGTTGGGCACTGCGAGCTGCCCCTCAGGTATGGTCCTTCTTCCTTTATATGTGTTATATGTATGAGATCCATTATAGTGCGTTGCGATGAGTTATCGCGAGAGCTGTGTAGCTCTGTTCAATCCTGTGTAGGGTTCCCATATATATATATATATATATATATATATATATATATATATATATATATATATATATATATATATATGCGTTTGTCTTTCCTGTTAGCCTCCACGGGTGTGGCTTGGCTCCAGGGGGAAGAGATTCCCCAATTTAGATGAGAATCTCTTTCTGTATTGGATCTCTAGTATCTCTGATTAGAGGCTTGTTGGCATGTGTTATGTCGCGTAGTGTGGGGCTACCATGTGACATGTGTTTTGTGCTTATGTGATTGATGCAGTGTCTAACCCTTGTGTACTCACGAGCTGCGAAGCTTACGTATTCGAGTCTGATGTGTGTATCAGGGGAACCGAAGATAGGACCGCCAGCTCCTGAGCGGAAGTAGGAGCGTGACTTGCTGTTACCGAGAGATTTCACATTTTGTTACATGTATGTGTTCCTTATACTGTTGGGGAAACTGTGGGTTAGCTATCCGAGTTTGTCTATGGATATTGGGATCTGGGTCGGGTTTTGTATGTTGGGTTGAACGTTAAACAGAGTTGTTTATGTTTGTGAAATGTTTTGATTAATTCGTGTTTGTGTAAACCTTGACATTGTGATATGGACATTATATGCGTTTATGCCACCTGTGGATTGTAAATGACGTGGCTTTTAGTTGGGTTTAGAGGGTGTTACATGTATGGTATCAGAGCTTGTGGTTTTAGTATTGACTATCGGGGGATACTTGAGCTTAGACTGTGTTCAGATTCTTGGGGAATATTCCGGTGACGGATACTAGAGGATTTAATTATCCTGGCTTAGTGTATAACGCTGGGAGACTTATCTTTGTGCTTAATTGTCTTGTTTCGTGCAGATCAGTATGGCAGATCAGGGAGAGGGTTCTGGCGCGGGTAACCCGCCGGGTGATGAATATATCCGCAAGTCAGAGCTGCTTGAGGTTCTCACAGAGTTTATAGACAGCAGAGAGAGCAGGAGAGGGAACAGGGTCAGGGTATGGGACCACGTGCTGGGGGTGGTCAGGATACGGGTACGGGTGCCTCTTTGTCTACGTCTCCGCGAGGGGGTTCGGTTAAGGATTTCATGACTGGGAATCCTCCAGAGTTCAGAGGTGGGGGTGAGCCAGGGATGGCATTAGCGTGGGAGCGCGAGATTGAGTCTGCATTTCGGGTTGCTCATGTCGACCCGAAAGATATGGTTGGGTATGCCACGTATCAGTTGAGGGGTGGAGCCTCACAGTGGTGGAGATCTATTGAGTCATCTATGTCTGATTCTCGTGCATATGCGATGTCTTGGGCCCAGTTTAAGGCCATGTTTGAGATTCAGTATGCACCCCGTGATGAGCAGAGAGAGATGGAGCGTCGCTTCCTCCACCTACACAGAGGGATCTGTCCGTGCAGCAGTACGTGGACCGCTTTAATGAGTACTCCCAGTTTGCGCCGCAGCATGTGGATACAGAGAGGCGCAAGGCCGATGCTTTTGTTGACGGCCTGAGACCAGATATCAGGGAGTTTGTTGGATTACAGGAGACCTCATCTTTCGCCAGGGCGCTAGAGGTAGCTCGCATGAGAGAGCGAGATATCGAGAGGCAGCGGGAGCAGCCGCCCACTCAGAGACAGCGCACGGGGACCTCTGAGCAGTTTAGCTATTGGCGTGAGCCGAGAAAGCAGCAGCCCGATCAGAGCCGATATCAGGAGCAGGGTTCGGGTTCGCGGAGAGACAGAGGTAGGGACAGAGGCAGAGATAGAGGTCGAGATGACAGATCCAGAGGTCAGGGTCAGAGAGATAGCCATGTGGCTAGTTAGAGCAGTGTTGGGCAAGGGTCCCGGGCAGCGGGGAGTAGAGCTGACAGTTCGTCTGGGGAGCGGGATTGTCCGAGGTGCCACCGTAGGCATGCCAGGCCATGTGCTAGTGATCAGTTCCGATGTTTCAGATGTGGTCAGTTCGGCCATACGGCTACAGCATGCACAGCCCCTGAGGCATTATGCTTCCGATGTGGGAAGCCGGACCATCGCATGAGAGATTGCCCTGAGGCAGCACCAGCGGTACCGGGGGTGACCACGAGCGGTGCTAGAGCAGAGCATTCTTCTTCCACCTCGCGCATGGATGCAGCTCCGAGAGCCAGAGGCCGAGTGTTCCAGGCCACAGCTGAGGAGGCTAGCGATGCTCCAGATGTTGTTACGGGTACGTACATTCTGAACGGCTTGCGTGCGCGAGTCTTATTTGATTTTGGAGCTGATCGCTCATATGTGTCAGTGTCATTCTGTGCTTATTTTACTGTTGCTCCAACTGTGTTATCTGTGCCATTGATTGTCGAGAGGGTAGACGGCAATACCGCACTAGTGAGCCGTGTTTATCGAGAGTGTGTACTCGAGATCGATACTCACCGATTCCTGATCGATTTACTGCCTATTGAGATCAGCAGCTTCGATGTGATCATCGATCACATCGGTATGGACTGGATGACAGCTCGTCAGACAGATATTCTTTGTGCTACGAATATGATCAGGATACCGATTTCTGAGACCGAGGCCGTGACAGTTTACGGGGAGAGGCGAAAGGGCGAGATTGGGATCATCTCGATGGTTAGAGCTCAGAGATATGTGACTAAGGGTTGCGAGACCTTCCTGGCTTATGTGATTGACGCCCAGAAGGAGAAGACGAAGGTAGGGGATGTACCTATAGTGCGAAACTACCCTGAGGTATTCCCAGATGAGTTACCTGGGCTACCGCCGAATCGCCAGGTAGAGTTCTGGATCGACCTTATCCCTGGAGCGGTGCCGATTGCGAAGACGCCTTATAGGCTGGCACCCACTAAGATGCGAGAGATGATGACTCAGCTTCAGGAATTGCTGGATAGGGAATTTATCCGTCCGATCTCATCACCGTGGGGAGCACCGGTGTTGTTCGTGAAGAAGAAAGACGGTACCATGCGAATGTGTATCGATTATCGAGAGTTAAATAAAGTGACGGTGAAGAACAGATATCCACTTCCGCGAATCGATGATTTATTCGATCAGCTACATGTATCTAGCTTCTTTTCGAAGATTGATTTACGATCCGGATAGCACCAGCTGAAGGTCAGGGAAGAGGATGTGTAAGGTCTACCACTGACAGATCTATCTAGACGCGGACCCGTTAACGAGTGCGGAATCCTCGTTGACGGTTAGACGGACAACTCTCAACCAACGGAAACACGGAGACTATTAGACGCTGAACGAACGACACACGAACGATCCTACGTACTAATTCTCTCCGAAATGGGACTCACCTAGCTGATAAACTCGAGATCGCCTATCGCTTAATTCCTCACGAATTCTGCCAAAGGTCTGCTAATGATTCGAGTCTATCCCTAATTATAGGCCCTGATTCGAATCTGATGTGGGTCAGACTCGAATCTGGCCCAAGGCCCATTCGAATCTGTCCATCTGACAGATTCGAATCTAACCTATGTTCGAATCTATGGACTCATTCGAATCTATCTCAGATTCGAATGCCATCCTTAACCTATTCGAATCTACCCAATACACTTAAACACCTAAGTGATGAAACTTATGTTTTAACTTATGCTTGACATAATCTTTGACCTTTATGTTTGAACTTCTTGTAATATGTTACATCAAGTTCAAACACACAATCAATAACAGACAAACACATATTAAACATATATATCAAATTACTAGATAACTCAGAATATTACTTAAATCATAACGTAGATCGATTAGACTGCTATCGTCACACAGGGTGTACCAACAGACTCCCCCTTGACGATAGCTTCTAATTATTTACATGACATCAAATTCAAGTACTAGAGCTATAGATATTACTACCTGCATATAACCCTGCATCTATACAAACTTTAACTACCTTTTGGAACTTCCTGGCTTCAGATCTCCATGGTTCAGTGAAGAATATAGGCTGATCGTGAAGCTTCTTCAGGTCGTCCTTAGATAGGTTTATCAAATGCAGTGGGTCGTATACTTTCAAAATTACCTGCTCGTCTTGATCCTCCATTATAGCTTCAGCAGTATCAATTTCCAGGTACCACCACTTCATGTTGCTCAAAACATTTTGTGGCATTGGCTTTATTGGCACTCTTTTCAAGCATTTGACTGGCTTGTAGATCATTCTAGCCCAAGGTCTTCCAGTATGAGGATCTATTCTTGATCCATCCTCGACCCTCTTGCCTGATCTCGGCTTAAGCCTCTCAAATCTGCCTGATCGCCCTTCTTTCCTGATAATTCTTTCAATAACGCTCGCGTAGGGATCATTTCCAATGTTGATCAGCTCCTTCCAGGCTAACTCTTTAACTTCAATCTTGGGCAAAGAATTAAAAGCTTTCAGTGTCCGCCTCAAGTATTGAAGTCCATCTCTTCTTTTCAAAATGAACAGCTGCAGTTCTCTGTCAAAGAACCAGCTAATAATGCCTCCTGAGAAGTTCCCAGCACCTGGAACTCTCATCTTCTTCTTCATCTTCAAACTCTCTTTCTTTTCCTCTTTCTTGAACCAAAGATTGATCAAGTCAGTCCTAGATGGCTCCATCTCGGCCTCTTCAAGTTCATTATCCTCGACTGAGGCTACTTTGATATAGTCAATGTCAATCACATTATGATTTAGTCCTTCATATAGCTCCGTTACTGGTTGTGAATTGACAATAACTTCATTGACTTGATCGTCCTCGTCCTCTATTACTTCGTCGTCAGATTTCCAGTCAACAACATCGTCTGGAATAAATTCCCCTTCCTCCAACTCTTCCATTTCATCTTCAAAATCAAACTCCATCAGCTCTTCTTCAATATCTTTTAGCGCATCGATCATGTCGCTATCTAAAGTCCTTGAGGAACCAGCTTCTCCTCCCGCTCCTCCTACTTCTCCCCTTGTACTAGGCTCCCCCTCAGATTGAGCAGTCTGAGCAGCAGAAAAATCTACTGGCTCATTCTGTCTTTGTGGGCTGGGATCATTGCCTTGGTTGTCTTCATCATCTTCATCTCTCGGTCTCTGTGCTTCCTGATCACGGCACGATGTCTCCCCCTGAGCCTGTAGATTCTTCATTAACTGCTCAATAAGGGAGCGCATCGACCTTATCTCGGCTGACTGATCGCAAACAAAGGCCTTCAGCTCTAAGTTCTCTTCCTGAACTGTGTCCACTATCTTCTTTAGATCGGCATTATGAGTCTGAATCTCGCCGACTGCCTTTGTTAGGCCTAAGATTTGGATATTTTGGAAATCGACTCGCGCTTTGAGCTGCTGAAACCTTTGATTGTCGGCGTATGAGGATGAGGTTGATGGGATGGACTGAATTGGAGTTGGAGTGATTGGTGATGGAATATAGGGTTCGTGTTGCTGAGGTGGCGGTGATGGTGAATCTGTGGTTGGTGCTTGGGTTTGGGCTGGAGAGGTTTCTGGTTGTGCTTCCGAGGTAGAAGACGACCCTTGCATAAATCTATGACGTTTTGCTCGTGGCCTCGTCACTAACGTAGCAATCTCTTCTTCTTCATAATCGGACTCCTCCAATTCCCTGGTCTCTCTCCTCCTCGAATCACCTTGATTGACAATCAATCTAGAACCATAAGTCTCAAAACAACTTCCAGTTTCGGTAGTCACCACCTCATGAACTTCATCTGATTCGGTTTCAGATTCCGAAGATGTCAATCCTGCCTCAGCCCCCTCTGGCTCATAGTCGTCAACATCACGAAATATATCATCATTATCTCCAGGCGGACTCAGCAGCTCATCCACCAATGCTGCTGCAACATCTTCATTTGCATGCGGACCCGAAGCCCATATTTCCTCCAATGTTTGGGCTATTTGCTCGGTTTCTGGATTGGCACTTGAAGGCCCTTCTTCCTGTACCTCTGGCTCTGGCTGACTCGTAGAAGGCCTAGACGCCTGAGACTGAGTTGTAATATCTCTTTGTCTTCGCCTTGGATCACGTGGACGAACACGAGTCTGATGCGGTTGCTGATGCTGTTGCTGTTGCTGTTGCTGTTGCTGTTGCTGTTGCTGTTGAACTTCTATTTCACATGCCCAGTTGGCATTATCAGGTGCCACAAAGTTCCTGTCTAAGATAGCTCCAAACAACGGACGAGCAGTAGGAACAGCCAATCTTCCTCGGTGTGAGGAACAATCAGCAAATATGCGTTTTTCCATTACATTTACGCTCAAAGAATCATTCGATTGTGGCAGACTTGGCAAAAAGTGTCGTATCAACATCATCACGAACCTCGGATACAACAGGAACCTTTCTCTCTCAGGAGCCGTGATTTGATGAATAAATTCTGAGAAAATCAGCTGCGAGAAACTAAACTTCTTATTGTACACCATCGCGATCATTGCTGATTGGATTTTTGATACAATGTAATCAAATCCAGCTTTCTTCGGTGCAAAACAGACCATGAAGACATGGACCAAGAAACGCCATTGCCCAATCAGGCCACTCTTCATATATGACGACTTTGTTACATCTAGACTGTAACACATTCGTTGAAAAGCCGCTTGCCTAATATTTAGTGGAAAATCAATAGGCCCAGACTCCTCTTCCTCAGATCCTAGCTGCAACACTTGACGCAGCATATCGGCAGAGAATACCAACGGTTGCCCTGCGATCCTTGTTCTCAGCACTGTCGGGGTGACAGAGCAGTCAACTTGTAAGTGATCATAGAACTGCCGCACATATGAGATTACAATCGGAATGTTCTGAAACAAAGCGTAGCTAATTCTGGATTCAGCTAAGAAGTCCAACACTTCATGAAAACCCTGCGCCTCAGGGATATGATTATCTGGATTAAGAACCATATTGTGCTTAGGGACGAAAGCACGAAGCGCCATATCTGCACAATACATAAAATTGTTAGATTATTATTAAAAATCAATAAACTTGTTTAAATTCAAATTTGTTTTATCTTGTATTTGATTAAATACAAAATCTAACACAATTAAATTTTCACAAGGTTAATAAAATTGAAATTCAACAAAATAAATGAAGTACAGAATCGAGAGTAACAGATTCGAAGTGCCCATATTCGAATGTGATGGACAGATTCGAATATACCCTATTCGAGTCTGATGGACAGATTCGAATATCTGGTCATCTCGAATCTATTGATAGATTCGAGAAAGCCATGATCAGATTCGAACCTATTATCAGATTCGAAAGGCCGTCGGACCTTATTTCAACAAAAACCAACAATTTTAACCATTTTGAACGTAGCAAATCACATACATTAGTTCAACTAGGTTCTAATTATAGATTTATGCTTTTAATTTGATCTTTTATTAGTCCAAACTTGGTAATTTTGCAAAAACCCTATTTTGACCAATAAAACTTCAAAATGTGATGTTTAAGTCCAAATTTGTGTATTAAACCACCAAAATCTTGTACAATCCTGTTGATTATACCTAGATATGAGATTAGAATCGAACACAAAGACTTCAAACTCGACGAAATGTCGTTTAGTAGAGATTCGATAGACTCGAGAATAGATTCGAGATCGCCAAAGACAGATTCGAGAAATCAGATCTGTGGACCTATTTATACTACCTACCTTCGAGTCTATGCAATTTCGAGTCTACTGACAGATTCGAAGTATCTCACATTCGAGTCTGTCTTAGATTCGAAATTTCCAACACTTAGAAAAATTTCGGAAATTTTGAAATATTTTCAACTTTTACCAACTATTTTCTACTGTGTAGTGTAACCAGATAAACTATGCCAAATCTTTTACTCTAAGCTCAGATATTTCACGCATTGTATATTTTATCCAACTTTGAATGCACCCTCAGTAATTTTTGACCTTTTACCTAAGTAAAAATTAAACTAAACTAAAATAAAATAAAATAAATTAAAATAAGCTAAGGTAAAAATAAAATTAAAGTAAAATAAAATTTTGACTAAAAAATTTAATCTAGACTTAAGTTATAAAAATAAATTTACAAGCTAAGCTAAATACCAAACAACATATTTTTGGTAAGTATAGTCTAAGAAAGGTTCAATCAGATAGCGATGTCCGATACTAACTTTCAGTACTTAAACTTTCACACTTAGGAATTTTTGATTCCTTTGATTGTTTGTCGTGACATACCCATTTAGCCGATTGTTGGTATTTTAACCTGTTAAACACTCTACATTTCGGAATATCCCTTGGCCTTTTTATTTATCAGGAAATTATCTTACGTGACTCAGACATAGACATACTTTTATGATCAAGGCACACAGACAAAAATTCTAACTTGTTGGTATTTGCAAACTTTCTTTAAAAGACAAACATCGGACACAGGTCTGTATTCTCATACAACAAAGTGTCTTAGTTCGACTTAAGGTTTAACTTTAAAGTTAGCAGATAGCGGTGACAGGTCTGTACTGACGTACAACAAAGCGACATGTCTGCTAACCCGAATCTAAACAGAGACAACAGGTCTGTACTTACGTACAACAGAGTTGCATGTTTTCGACTCTCAGTTTTTCATGATATTTCTATTCTTTCCATTTTCAGCCGTATTTGATGTTGCTATACATCCCCAGAAAGTTTGCATACCTCATTTAGACTCAATGTTTGTATGTCTTGTACATAAAAATTAAGACCGATTGGTCATACATCTAAGCTAGTGACACGTTTGACTTTTTCTAGAATATTTTATTAGCCTTTAGATACCCTATATGTATTATGCCTAACAACACATCAAACTAAATAAAGTATAACACTTAGGATTTAGTTGCATTATGTGTGAAAGCCTAAACACTTAGAGTCTGTAACGACGGTGCTAATTTTCGTCACTTTGAACCTATGTATCTAAGACTTAACTCCTTTTCTGATATTCTTTTTTTTTTTGTATTTTTGTAATTTTCTCTCTTTTTTTCTTTTGTTTTTCATAGCAAAACGCATTAAACTAGGCTAATCTACTAACTTACTAAAAATAGAAACTTACTAAAAATAGAAACTTTCCTAAATTAGAAACTTTCCTAAATTAGCAGACTACTGGAAAAAAAAAATATAACAACTATAAAAGGAAATAAAATACTACTAAGGTCAATTTACTCTGGGTTGCGCATTCCATTAAGTTGAATTAAATACTCAAAACGTGACTTATCAAACGCTTTGGTAAATAAATCAGCATTATTATCTTCAGTTGCCACCTTTACCAGTTTGATCAAATTCTTTTCAGCACAATCACGAATAAAATGATGCCTTATGTCAATGTGCTTTGTTTTACTGTGTTTAACTGGATTATTTGTTATCGCAATAGTAGATTGATTGTCTATCCTAATTGGAGTTTGAGTATAAGCCAAACCGTAATCCCGCAATTGTTGTTGTATCCACAGAACCTGTGAACAGCAACTACCAGCAGCAACATACTCGGCCTCGCACGTTGACACGGCTACCGATGTTTGTTTCTTGCATTGCCAGGACACCAATCTCCCTCCAAGGAACTGACAACCTCCAGTCGTTGATTTGCGCGTCAAGCTGCATCCTCCGTAGTCAGAATCTGTGAACGCTTCCAACTCTAGATCTCCCTCCGCGTGATACCAAAGTCCCAGCTTCGGTTTCGACTTGAGGTAACGTAGAATCCGCTTCACAGCTTTCATATGCATCTCCTTCGGATTCGCTTGAAACCTAGCACAAATACACACAGCAAACATAATATCAGGTCTTGAAGCAGTTAAATACATAAGCGATCCAATCATGGCCCGATATAAGTCGGATCCACATCGGTATCACTTTCAGTACCCGGCCCGAGATTGTGATTCACTGGAATCGGCGTG
>JAANYP010002692.1:0-94499 GCA_020465985.1 Centrapalus pauciflorus
TGATGACATCATTTTTGGCTCAACTAATGATAAGTTGTGCAAAGATTTTGAGGCCCTAATGCACAAAAAGTTTCAAATGAGTTCAATGGGGGAACTCACATTCTTTCTAGGGCTGCAGGTTAAACAGAAGCCTACTGGTCTATTCATAAGTCAATCAAAGTATGTCAAAGACATACTGGAAAAGTTTGGCTATCAAGACACAAAGGTTGCAAGCACTCCAATGGATTCTCATAAACAGCTCCATACAGACAAAGATGGCATAGATGTGGACATTCATCTATACAGATCCCTTATAGGATCTCTCATGTATCTAACATCTTCTAGACCTGATATAATGTTTGTTGTCTGTGTGTGTGCCAGGTTTCAATGTTCACCAAAGGATTCTCACTTGGTTGCTGTTAAGAGAATTTTCAGATACCTTAAAGGCCAACCACATTTAGGCCTCTGGTATCCCAAAGACTCTCCTTTTGAACTAACTGCATATTCTGACAGTGACTATGGTGGTTGCAACATTGACAGAAAATCCAGAACTGGTGGATGTCAATACTTAGGAGCAAGACTGGTCTATTGGCAATGCAAGAAACAAACAACTGTCTCCACATCATCCACTGAAGCTGAATACGTAGCAGCTGCAAGCTGCTGCTCCCAGGTAATGTGGATTCAAAATCAGCTAAGAGACTATGGTATGAATTTCTTATCCACTCCTATTTATATTGACAATTCAAGTGCCATTAGCATTGTGCAAAACCCAGTGAAATTCCCAAAAACCAAGCATATAGAAATCAGATTTCACTTCATCAGAGATTGTAATGAAAAAAAGTTAATCCAAGTTACCAAAATACATACTGATGATCAGCTAGCTGATCTATTTACAAAACCTTTTGATGTAGGAAGGTTCACTTTCCTAATATCAAACATTGGTATGGTAAACATGGATTAATTGATTTTTATTATTATCAACTCAATATGCTAATTTAAGGGGGAGACACTGTTCCATTGAAAATCTGCACAAATTTACACTAACAGCATGAGTCTTTTCTCATGCTGCTAGTTCATTTTCTCGGACTGCTAGTTATTTTCACTCGATCTGTCAAAGTGTGCAGGGTATTTAGGTAATTTCCCAAATGTATGCGCGGGACCTAACCTTTTCGAAACCTTTAAAGGTCCCAGTTTCGTTCAGTTGTAACTACCAGTTACCTATTCTTCTTCCACGGCCTTCTGCTTTCTCTCTGAACGATACACACATTCTTTTCAAACCCTAAACCCCAAACCGTCGTTTCTTGACCAATGGAGTTCGTAAAAGAGCACAATTGCCTCCCATACACCCTGAAACACACTGACCTTGAACCGTTCCATGAGATGATGGACTTCCTCAGGCACTCCCATATACACTATGCACTCAATATTGACCCCACTATATACATATCTCATATTGAGCAATTCTGGAATCATGCCTATGTTCAAACCATCAATGGAGTGCCTACCCTGACTTCCAAAATCGATGGTACTACCATCAATATCACCGAGGAGTCCATCAGACATCATCTGCATCTTCAAGATGCCACAGGTATAAAAGACCTATCTCTTACTGCTTTACACTTTGGTCTTCAAAATATTGGATATAGGGGTCCTGCTGATTCTTTTACTTTCTTGAAAGCACATTTTTCTCCTAAATGGAAATACCTTGTGCATATTATTCAGCAATGTTTAAGCCCCAAAAGAACTGGTTGGTCCGAATTTTCTTCAAATATTGCCACTGCCTTAGTGTGCTTTTCTACTGGCCAACAGTTTAATTTTTCAAATATGATCTTTCAAGGAATGTTAAGGCATCATTCCTTGAAGCATGGGAAATTTTTGATGTATCCTCGATTTTTGGCAAAAATAATTGCACACACCTGCACTGCTTCAAATTTACATAAGAGGATATATGTTTCCCATAGGCACTCACTATCTTCAATCAAAAGGCTGATAAAGCCAAGTGCCAATTTTGTTAGCATTGATGCTCCATTGCCCTCTGCAATGATGAACATCATCACAAGAAACAGAGGAGAGGGGCCTGAGCAGACACAGCCTAACATTACTGCTTCAACCCCAGGACCCCAACCCACTCCTCATGATACAGATATTCCCACTGATCCTTTTGTACAGCCCACACGCCCACTACAATACTTATATAAAAGGAAAAGGGGACGAGGAGCTCCTTCCTCCTCCTCCCTTAGACAAGAGCCATATATCCCTGTGCAGGAGGATCCTTCTGCACAGAATATCCAAAGGGAACCAATTGAGGACACTCCCAACCTCAATCAGGAGGTGAACATCTCTTCTGAGACTGTTCATATGGGTTCTGTGGCTGGCACTACTGATGTCTCTGCACAAGAGGCACAGGACAGGGCCAACATCTCTAAGACCACACCCATGGCAACAGCAAGTGTGCAAACACGAGCTGGAAGTCCCCAGTACCAAGAAAAGAGGGGCCCAGAGGTTCCTACTTCTGGTGTTAATGTCAGTGATAGACCACAAACACCCCTGGTGTTATCTGATCTTGAGACTAGTCTGCAACTGATGCTCTTAACGGATCCAAAGCTGAAACCTGTTGTAACAATGTTGGAATACCAAATGTCCATCATTGCTGCACAGGGGGCCCAAATTTATGCACTCAAACAGGCAGAAGCTGCTCACAATCAGAAACTGGCTAATCTACACAAAGGGTTTACTCTTTGTGGAAATAAGCTCATCAAACTAGAGTAGTTGATTCAAACCCATGTGGCAAAGGTTGTAGGTCCTTCTGACCAAACCAATGCTTCCAAAAAGGGGGAGAATCAGGAAGTTCCTGAACCAGTCCAAGCAGCTCCAACACCAACAGTCCAAGCAGCATCAACAGCTCCATCTTCTAGGCTAGCAGTCCCAACAGCTTCTCAAGCTGTTAGCCTAGAAACTCAAGCTGCTTCTACAAGAGCAACTGGAGTTGTTATAAGAGAAGGCATTCAAGCTCCATCCAGTTCAGTCCAACCTACATCTTCTGCTACAAAAGATAAGGGCAAGGGTATTCTGATTGAGTCTCCAAAGCACAAATTTTCTACCAGAGAAGCCCAGATTGCCTTTGACGCTGAGATTGCCAGAAAGTTAGCAGAAGAACAAGATCAGGCCTTAGACCAGCAAACCCATGCCCCAATGCAAGATGATGAAACCTTAGGAGATTACCTAAGAGGGTTTGTGGTCAAGCAAGGTGAAAGGAAGAGGAAGATGCCAACTGGGCATACCAAGGCGGAGAAGAGAAGATTCTTAATCAATTTTGCCGTTGCAGCAGATATTCCAAAGAAAATTGCTCAGTCTATGCCTACTGAGAGGCTGCAGGCAATACATGATAAAGAAATGGAGAAAAGAAAGAAAACAAGAGTCTCTTCAGAAGTTCAGCCAGTACCAACAGTTCAACCGTCCCAATCAGTCCAACCATCAACAAAACCAGTCCAAACTGAAGCTGCCAGTGCACCTGCTCCCACTGATCAACCTACTGTTTCTGTTCCATCATCTGTTAAGAGGGTGATCTTTCAGCACCATTTGCAAAAAGCTATGGAAATAGAAAAGTTGATTGATCAACATGACTTCACAAAGCCAGAAATCAACTACTGGTTTGCCAGGTCTCTGGATGAAAGAAATATAAGGGTCAAGTTTGTGATAAGGAGAGAATCTGGACCAGAAGAGGAGTATGATACATTCTGGCAGATGGTCCATAAGCTGACCAGGGATGAACTAATAAAGATGTACCACATAGGGTCTGTTTCTCAAGTCAGATCTGATCTTCCACAAGTAAAACAACTCATCAGAGATCTAAGTTCAGTTGCTGATGCTGAATTTGCAAGAAAAGAAGTGGAAGATGCTGAGAAGAAAGGGAAGCAGATCAAGGAAGTACATATTTTTGTCAAATCCAGAACCTACAGAATCACATTCAAAGATGGATTTGGTATTTTCTTCAATCTCGAGTTTTATAATTTTTCAAAAGATATGCTGCTTCAAATAAAATCAGTTAGGATATCTTGTGATAAAGAAGAGATGAAGAGAGAATTTTTGAAGGCTATAGATCAGAAGCTTGCACAATTGTAAGTTTTTGAAAGCCTTGGTTTGTAAATAACAGTTTACTTTTTCATTTCCTTATTTGTATAGAACTTAAAGTCTTGTATAAAGAATTTAAGTTAGGGGGAGATTGTTGGGAAATAGTTTAAGTATACTCAAGCTGTTAGTTAGACTTCTCATACTGTTAGTAGAATTTCTGTGTAAGTACAAAGTTCATGCTGCTAGTTGAAGAAACTCGAGCTGCCAGTATAAAAGTTCAAGCTGCCAGAGCAAAATAACTCAAGCTGCTCAGTTCATGCTGCCAAGTCATTCAAGCTGCTCAACAGTTTCATAAACAGAATGTGCTGATTTTCAGGGAAGATATCTATAAGAAGATTCCAGCATATCTACTATCAGAGAAGTCATAGTCCTTCAAGGAAACGCGTCCATAAAGCAATATAAATAGACAGAAGATTGTATAGAAGATATACGCATAGAATAAGAGTTTTCTGCATATTTTGAGTCTGTAATTGCTTTATTGTTCAAGTTTTCTTAAGCCTCTAAGGTTGTAAAACCCTAAGAACAGTTTGTGTTCTTCGTCTAATCAAAACAGATTAGAGGTGATTGTAATCAGTGAATTCAGCAATACAAACAGTCTTGATTACTTCTTATGTTTTATGCTATTATTGATTCTGAAAGTTTTTGTCAAAATAATTAAGTGTTATTCCGCAAACTTCTTAATTAAACTTTGATTCAAAGCAAGATTATTGATTTATACTCTGATAAATTCAAATCAGTTAATCTTGGTTATTCATAATTTTCATAAGTTATAGATCCTGACAATGTGGTTCACGAGGGTCATGCATGTAGAGGCATAGCTGCTGAACTGAATAAGCAATATCCGGTCTAGTGAAGGTGAGGTACTGAAGGGCCCCGGCAAGGCTACAATAAAGAACTGGATCAGACACAGGAGGACCTTCAGGTCCTAGTTTGCTTTCAGTATCAACCGGTGTGCGACATGGATTGCAATTAGCCATGTGAGCTGATCGGATCATTTTATACCGACTTTAATGTGTTTAAATGATATTATTTTATGTATAAAGTATTGGTATAATGCTACATTTAATTGTTTTTATCAATTGAAGGGTTAAATCTTAAAAGGAGTTAAAATGAGTAAATTGTGCCTTGGAATGTTCTACTATTGATAAAACTCATTACGCATGTAGGTAATTGAAACGCCCCGTTCTAATAACGTGGCGCTTTTACTAATATCTGCAACATAATCCTCGAAATAATAAAATAAAGCGTTCTAATCTCAAACTTCAATTTCAATACATAAATAAACTAAAACCACCACATTCAGAGTGCGCTAAAATATAGCATCTAATTATTACAACCAAATTGAAAGTCTAGGGATCTACCCATCCCAAGTACAAAATATAAATCAGAGTAAATGCGGAAGTCATTCTGATACCATAAATGCTCAAACTCTAGATCCTGAAGCTGGCGCCTTTCCCTTACAGCTAAACCTGAAAATTTGCCCCCACAACCGGGGTAAGCCGTCGCCTAGCGAGTAACAGATTTAAAAGCACAGACAAACATATATAACACGATCAACACAAATATCGGCTCAAATTCAACATGTGTATCATTACGACTCGCTCGATTTAGCGTACACGAATAGGGTATTGTTACCGGCTCGCCCGATAACAAGTACACGGCGTACGACTCGCTCGGTTAGCACGTGTACAAAACTTGCGGCTCGCCCGCCATACAATTCGGAAGCACACAGCAACCTCGCTTAATCCACATAATACACAGTATGCATACTAGGGAAAAAGGGTTCTCAGATTTCGGCTCAAGGCAATGAAATAATAACAACATTCAAGGCTAAGCAGGGTAGTTAAAGAATAATCATGGCAATAGAAACGAAAGAGATATCCAGTGCAAGCATATCATTTATGATCATTTGCGAAATTAAATCAATTACTCACAGTGCTCGCAGTCTGTACTCGCCAAACGACTATCCAATATCAGTTGAAAGTACAACCAAAATCCGCACGTCTCGAAGAAATCACTAATGTCCTGATATCAAAGTACATTGCCTATTTATCAATATTCTTAATTCTATAAGAAACTAAATCCGTTATCAATTTTATTAATTAAAACTCAGGGATTTAATCGGTAAGTTTCGATTTATTTGTTAATGTTTACTAAACCCTTTTGTTAAAATAATTAATCTGTACTTCTCTACATACAAATGATTTATTCTTGTCACATTAATAAAGTAATTTTATAATTTAAAGTAATAATTTAACTTTAATTATATCACCAACTATGATTAAAATATTAGTTGAAATTTGCACCAACTTAATTACAACAACTAAATTATTTTACATATGCAATATTTTTAGTGAAAGTTCAACTCCGACAATAATTCTTAAATCCAAACTACTTTATTAAATTAATTAAATGGGTCATCACGTTACAAATCCCTTTCTACTGTATTTAAACCCACAATATTCATATAATCAAAATAACAATTACACATAAGTTGAATTTGTATTAGACCTAAGGAAATAAAACTAACTCAAACCCAAATTAAACTAACTAAAAATTAGCTAAAGGAAATTAAATGTTTAGTCCTTACCCACATCTAATTAAGCCCAAATTCATATTTCATTTTAGTCCAAAAATAAGGTTAACTTAGCCCATAATAAATAACAAAAAGATGGAAGCCCAAATTTATAAGAAAAACAAAAAGCCCAAACACTACCCAAAATAATAAACCCTAATCTTAAATTAAAGGAATTAAAAATTTAATAAATAAAAAAAACAACCCTCTTTTCCCCACTCTCTCTTCTCTCTCGGTCAGGCAACAGAAGAAAGGAAAAAAAAACACAAGCAGTCGCCGGCCAAAAGGAAAAAGAACGCCGGCCAGTGGCGGCGCCACCGCAGCTCCGGCCGATCACAACACACACACACACACACACACACTCTTTCTCTCATCCCTCCCTCTTGGTGCAACAGAAAACAAGCAGAATAACCCACATAGCAAGCACCTCCGGTCACAGAAAAATGGCGGCGACCTCTAGCACCGCTGGAACATCACCGCCGAACACCCCTCTCCCTCCAGTCGGTGCAACGCAGAATAAGAAAACAAAGAGGAACCAGGTCAGACTGAGGCGCCGATGGGCTGCCACCGCCGCAAACGACCGCCGGCCAAACCTCCACGCAACACAATAATTTCTACTATTTGATTCTACTTTCTATTTACCGATTGATTTCATTGAATCCTTTGTAAAACTTCATTGTTGCTCTTTTGAAACCTTTTAAATCAAGAAAGTTTTGATATATTCATTTTCAGATTAGTTTATTGAACTCATATTTATGTATTCTAACATAAATCAAATACTACACACGAAAATTTGAGTTTAGATTAGATTTGTTGTTTACCTCAAACTTAACAATGGTGTGTTGATTGATGATGATGATGAAACTTGTTGCTCAATTCCTTGAAATCCAACCCCAAAATAATGAAGAAATTTCCAGATTCATAAGAATGTATTTGTGTTCTTGAGAAGTATCATTTTGCTATTAGGTTTCATACATATAGATATATATATTGTAACACCCTCCCCGATCCCGGAAATGCCACGTCAATACAATACACAGGTGGCACATCTCAATAGCTCAATTACACATATGTCATAGGATACTCGGAATCACCATTAATTAAAAACTTTCACATAATATTGTTTACACATCATTCACTGATTAACAATATCCATAAGACACAAACACTAACATAATTGATGACACAGGCTGCTGCAATAGTCTTCACATAACGACGAGTCTCTGATCAACAAACCCAGCTACTGTACCCTTCACTGAAACCCTGAACACGGAAGACTCGAATACGTAAGCTCGAAAGCTCGTGAGTACTCGAGGGTTAGACTCTGCACAGTAAACACATAGCATGCGAAACACGTAGCACATACACACAGCACAAGCTCCATCTCTGTCTCTGGCAATCAGCAGTATAAAGCAGATATGAACACTCAGCATGAGATCCGAAGCCCTGTACACAATATCACTAAGGGGGACCCTTCCCCAGCTAACGACCGTGCGCACCGGTGGTTAGCCACAACCCTGTAGCACGGGCGCGAACCGGCTACAGGCCCTGCCGTGTATACATGCTCCAAGGACTGTTAGGGACAGTCAACCCACGCGATCTCACATCGCGAATCACCGTCCGTATGGAACTCATCACGGACCCCCGGACTGGATCTCATCTCATGCACACATATATCACATATGTGGGAAATAGAATCATACCTGGCGTCCACGTCCCTGTCTCATTCACAATACACAATATACACATACACGAAGCTAGCTACACAGTTATGACTCGTAAAACGGTCCCGGGTTTGAAAAGGAACTCGGGTACTCACCTGGTCGACTCACAAATCCCGGAATTTCTGACTCGGCTCGACTCGCTGACTCGTCCCTGAAATCACATAGATCCCAACTTGTTAATACAAATCCCACGAACACATATCGCAAACTCATAATGAACATGAACTCGACTCAAACTCAATTGCGATCCCCAACAGAACCCTGAAAACCCAATCAGAATACGACCCACAACAGACCCGGACCCCCGAAACAATCCCAATCGGAACCGAAACCCGATCAATACCCGAAACGCGACCCAAATTCGACTCAAAGCACTCACAAACAAAACTCTGAATATACACAAAACCCATCCCGAGCGACCCCGAAGGAACCCGACACAATTTGACCCAAAATCCCTTTCACAAGATTAACTTCGGATTTCTCCTGCAGGCCCTTGGTCGCGCCGCGGGGACTCTGGTGGTCGCGCCGCGACCCCGCGAAAACTCCATAGATGCCCTGCGATTTTCAGCTCTGCCCAGGAGTATACCACTCCTCACATACACGAATCCAGCAACATACATACACATAATTACACCACACAAGAGCCTCTACAGATTTGGGACTCAATTTGCATCATCTCATAACACATATCACAATTTTTGGAGACTCAAATCAAAACTCTTACCTTGTTGAGCTCCAAACACAAGGATGAAGAGGATGGAGGAGTTAAGACTCAATTCACACAACCAATTCTGGAGCTGAATTTGGCTTCTCTGCTGGAACTCTCTACACAAACACACACTTTCACCTTTAAGGGTTTTCTCAAAAATGGATAAGAAGGAAAGGGGGATAAGCACATATATGAACGTCTTTATCTCGACGGGTCCCGAACCCAATAACCCGAACCCGATATCACATTTTCAACATTTATGCCCATTTAACCCATTTAATCCCACAAACTCAAATATCTAATTAATCCACTAATATTATATCCGGAGACACGTAACTCGCAACCCGACACATATATATCCACTAATCGGGATCTCATTGGCCCAACACGATATTAATTATTTAAACATCCACTAAAATAATTCCACGCAATTATCTCAAAAATGGGATGTTACAAATCCTCCCCTCTTAAAAAGATTCCGTCCCCGGAATCTATCGCAAGCTATTCGCAAATACACATCTCTAAGTCAAATCCCCGAAACACTAACTCATAACTCTCGACATCATCAATAACTCTTGATAAATTCGCATTTGAACTCGGGATGGCACAATCATCACCAAAACACGTCTCTACTTCAACTCTCGAAGTAAGTCAACTCCCTCGAATTTTTAACTCAATTAAACAATCCACTAATAGCTCAATTAAATCCCCTAATTCCCATAGCGGCAACTGATAAATCCTCTATTCAGAGAATCTTCACGTGGCGTCACCTCATAAGCCACTCAATCCGCATATGATCTCAATCCATCGGTCTTCGCTTTCCTTCATCACATACCCGCATAACTCTATATAGATCATCCACTAACACAACACATAAGATGTCTCCATCGTCTCGCTAAACGCAAGCTCATAAACATGGTTAAACTCATAAAGGGATTAAATCCACTCTCAATAGATTAATCCACTATCACAACAGAACTCTCAACTCTTTTCAACACAATAGATAAACGCATCTCATAATACGCAATATCATAGATATGGATAGCACACACACAAGAGCTTAAATCCACTATCAATATGATAATCCACTAGCACATCGCAACAAATTCGCAATAATCACTCATATAATTCACATAGCTCAACAGGATTAATCCGCTAACACAGCACAATTCAGAATTCGAAAACCCAGATCACAATAAACCCAAATCTAGCACCTTGACTCCACATATACTCCCCAAACATAACGACCCCATTCAGCCCACATACACAATCCCTCCCCTCTGTCACCGAATCCCACAATCACAAACACATTCGCAATAATTATTCATATAATTGACCCACTAACATGACACATTGCCCAATAATCCGCCCCACAACTGACACATATTCAAATCAAACTCAGAAAGACATACCTGAAATCATACCAGCATCATCTCGAGCTGCCTCTGTAGTCGCCTGAAATACCCGACCCCGCGCCCGAGAATCATGACGACCGGATGACGACGGCTCTGCTCCGGCCCCACTAGAACTCGCACCCTGCACCACTGATCCCAACTCTGGACAGTCTCGTACCCTGTGCCCTGGCCTCCCACAACGGAAGCACAATGGCTCTGGAACTGTACACGTGGCGGCAGCATGCCCACGCTGGCCGCATCGATAACATCTAGGCACGCACGACCCACTATGGCGACGGTGACATATCGGGCACTCCCGATTCCCAACCAAACTGTCTCCTCTATCTCCCCCATCTTGAAGTCTCTGCCCTACGCTGCTCTGACTCTGCCATGTATACCTCGAACTCTGCCTCTGACTCTGACTATCCGATCGATGGCTCCGCCCCGGTCCACTCGACCTCCGCTCCCTATCCCTGTCTCTGTCTCTATCCCGATCTCGTCTGTCTCTTGAACTCTGTCCCGAACGCCGCTCTTTGGGATCGTCTCTGGAATGCCTCCGGTCTCTCGAGGACCGCTCAGGAGTCCTTACACGTCGATTCTGAGAAGATGGCTCCTCCCTCTGCTTGGCTATCTCCCGCTCCCTTATGCGGGCCATCTCTAATGCTCTGGCGAAGGTAGAAGTCTCGTGCATCCCAACGAACTCTCTGATATCAGCTCGCAGTCCATCAACAAACGCATCGATCCTTCGCTGCTCAGTGGCGACGTAATGAGTTGCAAACTGGGAGTACTCATTGAACCGGTCCACATACTGCTGCACTGTCATCTCTCCCTGCTGTAGGTGAAGGAATCGCCGCTCCATCTCCCGCCTCTCGTCTCTAGGAATGTACTGCAGCTCGAACATGGCTCTAAACTGATCCCACGTCATCGCATACACCGCGGAAGAAGTCATGGCTGACTCTATAGACTGCCACCACTGTGACGCCCCTCCCCTCAACAGATAGGTCGCATAACCGACCATATCTCTCGGCTCCACGTGCGCAACTTTAAAGGCAGCCTCCACCTCGCGCTCCCATGCCATAGCCATCCCTGGCTCACCCCCGCCTCTAAACTCTGGTGGATTCCCGGTCATGAAATCCTTGAACGAACCCCCTCGCCGAGACGTAGATGAAGAGGCACCCATACCCGTATCCTGACCACCCCCAGCACGTGATCCCATCCCCTGATCTTGTTCCCGCTCCTGCTCTCTCTGTTGCCTGTAGAACTCTGTCAATACCTCCAGAAGCTCTGACTTGCGAATGAACTCGTCATCTACCGGCTTGCCCGCGCCGGATCCCTCGCCCTGATCTGCCATAACTATCTGCACAAATCAAAACAATTGAGAACCACAGATAAATCACCCAGCGTTGTACACTAAGCCAGGTTAGTTAACTCCACTAATATCAATCGCAATGGATCCCCCATGGATCGAAACAAGGTTTAAGTTAAGCATCCACTAATGATACTCAGACTTCAAACCACAAGCTCTGATACCATGCTGTAACACCCTCCCCGATCCCGGAAATGCCACGTCAATACAATACACAGGTGGCACATCTCAATAGCTCAATTACACATATGTCATAGGATACTCGGAATCACCATTAATTAAAAACTTTCACATAATATTGTTTACACATCATTCACTGATTAACAATATCCATAAGACACAAACACTAACATAATTGATGACACAGGCTGCTGCAATAGTCTTCACATAACGACGAGTCTCTGATCAACAAACCCAGCTACTGTACCCTTCACTGAAACCCTGAACACGGAAGACTCGAATACGTAAGCTCGAAAGCTCGTGAGTACTCGAGGGTTAGACTCTGCACAGTAAACACATAGCATGCGAAACACGTAGCACATACACACAGCACAAGCTCCATCTCTGTCTCTGGCAATCAGCAGTATAAAGCAGATATGAACACTCAGCATGAGATCCGAAGCCCTGTACACAATATCACTGAGGGGGACCCTTCCCCAGCTAACGACCGTGCGCACCGGTGGTTAGCCACAACCCTGTAGCACGGGAGCGAACCGGCTACAGGCCCTGCCGTGTATACACGCTCCAAGGACTGTTAGGGACAGTCAACCCACGCGATCTCACATCGCGAATCACCGTCCGTATGGAACTCATCACGGACCCCCGGACTGGATCTCATCTCATGCACACATATATCACATATGTGGGAAATAGAATCATACCTGGCGTCCACGTCCCTGTCTCATTCACAATACACAATATACACATACACGAAGCTAGCTACACAGTTATGACTCGTAAAACGGTCCCGGGTTTGAAAAGGAACTCGGGTACTCACCTGGTCGACTCACAAATCCCGGAATTTCTGACTCGGCTCGACTCGCTGACTCGTCCCTGAAATCACATAGATCCCAACTTGTTAATACAAATCCCACGAACACATATCGCAAACTCATAATGAACATGAACTCGACTCAAACTCAATTGCGATCCCCAACAGAACCCTGAAAACCCAATCAGAATACGACCCACAACAGACCCGGACCCCCGAAACAATCCCAATCGGAACCGAAACCCGATCAATACCCGAAACTCGACCCAAATTCGACTCAAAGCACTCACAAACAAAACTCTGAATATACACAAAACCCATCCCGAGCGACCCCGAAGGAACCCGACACAATTTGACCCAAAATCCCTTTCACAAGATTAACTTCGGATTTCTCCTGCAGGCCCTTGGTCGCGCCGCGGGGACTCTGGTGGTCGCGCCGCGACCCCGCGAAAACTCCATAGATGCCCTGTGATTTTCAGCTCTGCCCAGGAGTATACCACTCCTCACATACACGAATCCAGCAACATACATACACATAATTAAACCACACAAGAGCCTCTACAGATTTGGGACTCAATTTGCATCATCTCATAACACATATCACAATTTTTGGAGACTCAAATCAAAACTCTTACCTTGTTGAGCTCCAAACACAAGGATGAAGAGGATGGAGGAGTTAAGACTCAATTCACACAACCAATTCTGGAGCTGAATTTGGCTTCTCTGCTGGAACTCTCTACACAAACACACACTTTCACCTTTAAGGGTTTTCTCAAAAATGGATAAGAAGGAAAGGGGGATAAGCACATATATGAACATCTTTATCTCGACGGGTCCCGAACCCAATAACCCGAACCCGATATCACATTTTCAACATTTATGCCCATTTAACCCATTTAATCCCACAAACTCAAATATCTAATTAATCCACTAATATTATATCCGGAGACACGTAACTCGCAACCCGACACATATATATCCACTAATCGGGATCTCATTGGCCCAACACGATATTAATTATTTAAACATCCACTAAAATAATTCCACGCAATTATCTCAAAAATGGGATGTTACATATATACATATATATATATATATATATATATATATATATATATATATATATATATATATATATATATATATATATATATATATATATATATATATATATATATATATATATATATATATATATATAAATTTATCCAGAGAAGTAGGGTGATGATGATGATGGCACTTGATTCATCCATGCATGCATATGTTTATTTATAAAAAAATTTAATTAATTTTTTTTAATTATATACACTATATTCATATATACAATTAATATTTTCTTGTATACATACATATAAAAATCAAGAACATAATATATGATTTAAATCCCATTTTCTCGAATTAATAATTTAATTGAACGACCAAAATTTAATTAATTTCCTCAAAATTAGCGGGTGTTACAGTAATCCTCTCAAGTATAAGTCTGGAAAAGTTGAGCGCAATCGGAGAACCATTATAGAAAGCCAAGCGCAGTGGGGGGCGCAGCCCTGCTCCCCAACCGAGTGCTCAACAGAATGATTTTTTCTACCAAAATACGCGATCGCTGACCCAAGCGCAGGGTGGGGCGCAGGCCTGCGCCCACGGCTGCGCACAACCCATAAAAAATTATTTTCGTGATTTTTAGGGTTTTAAAGAGCTGCCTATAAATATGGGTTCATATCAGACGAAAAATACACATATTTTGAGGAGAAATTGAAGAGAAAAGAGGAAGAAAAGTCCAGATTCATCCATCGCGATGTAGTCTGTGCGAAACCAACGACGAACGATTGGGGGTTTGGTTCCTTCTACGCTCCATCCTTCAACCATCAATCCGAAAACTACGAAGCATGTTCCTGACAAGTTCAATGTTTCGTACGCGGTGGTTGATGATCACACTATTATCGTTCAAGGGTTTGTTTGTTAGCTAAGTATTTATGTTGTTTTCGTTAGTTTAATCATTGTAAAGAACGATATGTTTTATCTAGTTTTCTGTGTGATTATTATTTAAAGATGTTGTTCCGTTCGCTTCTATTTATATCTTTATCGTAAGACGCGTCGTAGCCGTGTTACATGCCGTGCCGAGCTCATTAGATTAAGAGTTAAGACGGACTGTGAACATGACACGATTCGTGCCCAAAATACGGATTGCGATAGATGTGATTGTCATAACTATGTCTATGTGGTTAGGTTACAAAGATACATTAAACGGAATAATAAATAAGTAAGTTAATTGCAACCCTATGTCGATAATCCATAATTCCACCCAAACCCTGAATCTGAAGTCGTTGGCGTTCTTACTTTAATCTTTAAGTTTTCGTAACAAAGATTTAACTAAATTTCCAAAGTTTCACTTAATCAATTCATTCCGTAATTAGTTAAATAATTCGTTTTTATTATTAGTTAATAACTATCGTAGAATAATATTGATAACAACATGCTCCCTGAGGAGACGATCCCACTTACCCTAGCTATAAGTTAAGGTGATTGGTGTTTTTATAAATTATTTTTGAACGCTTTACGACGAGCGGCTATCAAAATGGCGCCGTTGCCGGGGAGCTAGTGCGCTTATTAGTTTTGTTTTACGGTAGTTGTTTAGGTTTACTTTGGTTTATTTTACTTTATTTTATTTCCATTAATTTTAATTTAGTTTTTATATTGTTTTTTTTTGTTTTGTTTTCTTTACTTGTTTAATTGTTTGGAATGGAATCTTCATGTAATTATGATTATTATCCATCCAAACATAATTACTCGGATTATAATGATCAATACTATTCAAATTATGATAATCATTATTCGAACTATTCGAGTTGTAATTCGTATAATCTATGGGAGCGACATCCGGATTCCGATGAGTATTATTATAATGATTATTATCCATCTCAGCAGCGATTATATGATGAAAATCGGTGCTATCAAGAGAATGTTATGACATCCATGAGGGAATGCATGACATTTATGGAGGCAAACACCAAGCATCTCCAATATCTTGTGAACACATGGGGGCAAATCACCGATCTCTTTTTAAAACAAGAAGCGGAGAGGGAGATGTACATGGAGCCGGATGACGACTTTTATGATGAGCGAGGATTCGAGCATCAAGATATCCATCAAGAGACGTCCTCGGAATTGCTAAACTTTAACGAGGAAGAGAGAGTCGAAAGTGAAGTTGTTATACAAGATCTGCTACAACCATCAACGGAGACAACTCCATATTTCGAACTCCCTTATTTCAATTATTATTTAAAAAGTTTTATGCCTGAAACCGGATCTAATTCAATGTTAATTGTTTTTCATGATATTTCAGGTACGTATGCAGTACGAATCGCACGAAGGGAAAAACCAATCAAATATCCGTGTAATGTGTGTGGACAAGGTGACAAACCACCTTGAAGATGTAACGTCTGGCAGCTGAAGACGTAAAACTTAGCGCTTCTTGGGAGGCAACCCAAAGAACTTTGTGGGTGTGTTCAATGGAAACCCTCACGAGACTATAACTCGTCCACCCGGGCTACCGGGGGGTTTAAAGGCTTGTTGCACACGCTAAGTGCAATCGTGATCCCTACGAAAGTGAGGTTTAGTGTATATTTATGTTTATTTAGTTTAAGGTTCCAATTATTGTTATTTTTAGTGCATTATAGTTTATAGTTCTCAAATGCATATCATGCGTGATTAAAAAGAAAAAAAATAGGTGCAGTAGGGAATTAAGTTGGGGAAGTTTGCCCTCACCCCAATTACCAATGTTTAAACTGATTTAACTCACCTTTTAATTAGATCATGATATGAATCGCGCGTATGCATTCTAGTTTATTGCATTTAATTAACTTGCATCATTATAATTTGTCAATTTAATTAATAGTATTCTCATGACTTTTAAGTAATATAACGAGAATTGGTAGATAATTAAGTTGGGGATGTTATTCCACCCCAACTGCGGCGTCAAACGACTATCTCGCTCATTATTTAACTATGTCGTGAAAATAAATACATTCATTTTTTAGGCATGGTTTTACATTATTTGTACACTCATCCACTTGAATCTCAATCTATTCTATATTGCTATTGGGACAATGATGTCCAAAGTTGAAGAGGAGGATTGACTTGCAAGGAGATATGATGTATATGAGTGGATGATTACATTGTGAAAGATAGAAGGCGACCGAGCTAGGATTTTGCCTTTATTAATCAGGTTCTTCCGTTCCATTTGTTATGCGTTAATAGTAGTGTGTGAGTGTGCTTGCATTTAAGTTAGTTAGTTTTGCATGATTTTTAGTCTGTAGTTTTTATTCTGTATTTGTGTGTTCACCCTTGAATAATAGTGTTTTGATTAACCAATTAAAAGTAGAAATGTACTGATCTTATCTCCCTAATTTATTTTGATTTGAGCAAGTAACTTAAAATGATTATTCTAGTTAGCAAATAGATTAATACCAAGTGATATCGGTGACGATCAAGTTAATTTGAAAATTATTAAAAAGAGTCATAATGAATGTGCATGCATGAGATTAATAAAAGAATTTGAGTATGTTACACTTGTGTGTGGTTTTAATGAATAAAACACTTTATCAAAACCAACATTTCAAAGACATCGATACACCTAAGTAATAAGGGGAGTGTTGCAAGTAAACCCGTGAGACGTAGGTGCTTAAATTGTAAGGGATGGCCTAACGAGTTCGGAAAAGAAGTCTGAGGGGTATTCTATACCTAACCCCCTAAAGCCAACTGGTTTGGGAGCGGTTGACCAATTTTCCGTTACATGGACTCGTTAGAAAAGTCATGTTCAAACCCTTAATAAAATAACTCATGAGTGTGCTAAAAAAAGAGAGAAATTATCAAATGATACGTGAGTTCATTATAAACGTCAAAACCGGTAAAATTGCATGCATGTAACCTTGAGCAAAAAAGATGGTTTATGGTGAGGAATGTTTGGGAGGTAAAGTGTTGATAGCGGTTTTAACACAGTCTAACAGAAATACATTAATATCCATTACTAACTATACAAACTTCCAGATTTAGTCAACATAGGTGATTTTACAAGTATGCCTCTTTTGATATGTTTTTAACTTTCTATGATGTGATAACATATTCTCAACTAGACATCTCACATTATTCTATTTCAAGATTTCAAAATAGAGACATATTCATCCACCGATTGTTATATGTCTTTTCACGCCCCTCACTGTACTACTCATTATATAATAACAAAATTCAGATAATTCCAATTACACTCTATCCGTTTATGTCAAATTTCAGCATATTACATTGTCACGTCACTATGACTTTCAATAGACCAGTTTTACTAATAAAACTCATATGATTTTAACAAGTTCACCGGGTTGATAGTCTTTTACCAATTAAAGTGAGCACCTATGGCGGCTCGGTCAACTATTTTGGGCATTCCCACTAACAAGACCCATTACATAACATGGTCGGCAATCTATAAATAGTACTCATTACCTCGAGATATCAAATACGTCAGTTTCCTCTACAGTATGTGCATAAAAGGCTAACATATGTGCATAGGCCAGTGACTCCTCATTGTGCCATTTTCAAAAGCAAACATTTTTTTTAACCTACTCAACATTAGGACCATAAAATATCTAATAAGCTTGAGTCATTATTCAAGGTGGTGTCCATACTACATAATTAACTGTCTTGTCACATAAGACAAGACTAAACCACATCATTAGCTAAGACATATAAAATGACCATAGAAAAATCATCCAAAAGGTACTTAACTATTTAACCAATAAGGTCATCACATATGATACAATCCGTATTAAGTTCAAGTCAAGTTTACCCGATATATGCACCTTGGAACGATGCCCAAGAATCATAGAAATGCAATATGTGAGTGACTAAGGGATATAGTTCATTTTTAATTCCACGTGTATCAATTAGCCACTTATCCCTTAAGATTTTCATAACTACCATTAACAATTTACTTGACCTCAGTTGTACGTTGTACTTTCAACAATGACCTTACTTTATTACACTAATGTCATGTATTAAGGTCAATCCATCTTCATACATGTAAGGTACAACTACCTTTGGGGCATTATAACTTACCGACATATAATTTTCAACATTTTTCGAAATAAGGTGTGATATAAATATCATCCCTCCTCATAGGTCGTCCCATGACCAATTCTCTCCTAGTGTACTTACTTCCCTCGCACATTATCAAAACAAAGTCAACTTTTACCCAATCAACATAGTTAAAATATAAGCATTTACCATCATTAACTAGCTTACCATTCTTCATAAAGTGATAATTTAGCATGCATTTATCTCATATTCAAGGATCATATGACAACTAATATGATCAACTTCAACTAAAATGCGACAATTGTATTAATCCATTAACAGATACAACTGTAGTCTATTCCAATTAATGTTCAGTTCATCAATCATGCATGCTGAAATCACATTAGCATACCCAGTGGTTCATATAGTTCATGTTAAAACATGTCAATGCAAACAAAGCATACATATACAAGCAATAGAGATACCATCAAAATGCTCAACTAACAGTCCAAATGTTCAGAATTAGCAACAACATGCCAAATATTATCTCTCTGAACATGATTTTATCCACGTATGTTCATCCACAACATACATTACCAGCTATTTCATAGTTCAATATAAGTGTCTTTACACTTTTATCCGACATTTTAATATTGTTGTGTAATTGATACACTCGAGCTTATCATGATCAACCCACCAACGATGGGGTTTGCCACTAATATGAGCATGCCAAAATCTCACATAATTCATATTGATTATTAAGTTATCGACTTTTATGCTTTCTTGTCATTTTCTTACATGAAAAGATTAACAATTAAGAAAGCCAAATAGTAGGGACAATACGAGTTTCGTCCATTACATATCATAATTTTTTATCCCAATTCATCATTATCCATATTAGCTACATTACGAGGATTAAAGATATACACGAGTACACATATACCACATTATAGACCTACGGCCTACCCATTACATTCCCATCCTAGGCCGAATTCAATCTTAAGATTGTTTTACTAGTGTTGCCTAGGTGGGTCAATACCAGCATCTGAAGCCGCGTTCAATGTTGAGTATCGTCGACTATACTCAGTCATTGAACCTCGGCTCTGATACCAAATTGAAACACCCTTCCAACTAAAATAGATGTTTCACGAACAATTAACAATAATTATCAGAATATACTTGCGGAAATGTGGTCAAATTTAAAATTTTCAATATTCAAAAGTCATCAACATGATACTACCCACTTTGTCACCTAATAATGAGCAAAGTGTGGCGTATCATGGATCGAAGTAGATGGGGTCACAAATGTTAAACATTCAGATTATCTAACCATGCATAAAAGCTAAATTTATTCTCGAGCATATACCAAAACGGGAGTCCACTAAATCCCCACCCCAAAGCTTTATCAAAGATGTACGACACGATGGAGCCGCTAGTCAATGTCCGATTCACTATCACTATGGTCTAGCATGACCCTTTCCTTTTTCCTGAAAGGTTAACAACAAAAAGGGGTCAACAAAGTTGAGTGAGTTACTAGATTAGCAAAGAATACGCAATATACATTCACGCAATGATAAGCAACGAGTGTGTTCGTTAACCAATATGATCAAGTGCTCAATTTAGGCTTAGAGCTAGCCCAACGTTATTGCTCGATTTAGACTTAGAGCTAGTCCAACGTCTTGCTCAATTTAGGCTTAGAGCTAGCCCAACATATTGCTCAATTGAGGCTTAGAGCTAGCCCAACATATTGCTCAATTTAGGCTTAGAGCTAGCCCAACATTATTGCTCAATTGAGGCTTAGAGCTAGCCCAACATATTGCTCAATTTAGGCTTAGAGCTAGCCCAACATATTGCTCAATTTAGGCTTAGAGCTAGCCCAACATATTGCTCAATTTAGGCTTAGAGCTAGCCCAACATTATCCATGGATATCCAGGTGAGGTGAATAGAAAACATACCAAGCATGATGAGGTCCAACGTGCCTCACACAAGCCCAGATAAATCATTCATATAGGGAATGAAAGCAAGTATGCAACAACTATCAACATGTCGACAGTTAGCTTCATAAGGTATTCAACAAAGTATAGCTCCACAAAGCACATCAAGTATAGTGAGGTCCAATGTGCCTCACATAAGCCCAAACAAGTCTTTCTTAGAAGAAAAGAAATCAAGTATGCAACAATTATCAATAGGTCAACCATAACTCCTCAAAGTATTCAACAATGTATGGCTTCACAAAGTATATCAAGTTTAATGAGGCCCGATGTGCCTCACATAAGCCCAAACAAATCTTCATAGAAGGAAATAAATCAAGTATGCAACAATTATCAATATGTCAGCATATAGCTCCTCAAGGTATTCAACAGGGCATAGCTTCACGATATGTATGCATCTCAAGGGTGGTGTGGTCCAACGTGCCTCACATAAGTCCAAATAATCATACATGTGAGAGTTGAGGATATGTATGCATCTACCATCAAAACATCAACAATCAGCTCAACTTCAGGTGAAATTCACCAGGTGAAGCATATCAAGTATGGTGAGGTCCAAGGTGACTCACGTATGCCCAAATACATCATACGTAGAAGAAACGAAATCAAGTATGCAACAATTATCAATATGTCAACAAATTGCTCCACAAAGTATTCAATGAGGTATGGCTTCACAGAGCCTATAAAATATAGTGAGGCCCGACGTGCCTCACATAAGCACAAAGAATCATACACGTGAGAATTGAGGGCACTTATGCATCTACTATCAAATATCGACAATAAACTCAACATATCAAGTAGGAGGAGGAGGTCCAAGGTGCCTCACATGTGCTCAAGGAATCAACATGTCAAAATTGAGGGCAAATATGCTACTACTATCAAGATATCAACAATTAGCTCAACAATATGTTCAACAGGGCAATTAGCAATATACAGGAACATTATGTAACACTAATGCTAGAACTCACAGTGATCGGTTTATAGGATTCCCAAACCTTCCAACGAAGTCACATTAGCCCCAAGAATGTCTAAAGCTCGCAATCACGCTCCTTTCGACTCGATTCACCTAAAAGCATTCATAACGCGCACCTGTAAGCCCCCGAACACAATATAAGCCCCTAAGAGTGGACTAAGAGTATTGGGACATCAAACCGAAAGTACTAAGTCCAAATGAGGCCCTACAAGTTCCGGAATGGATCAAAGGCCCTAAACCCCTTTAAACACTTAATTTAGAGGTGTGATGAAAGTATAAGACCCAAGCATCGACCCCCGACCATTCAAAATCAATTTTTGGACCAGAAACATGGTCATGGCGCGACCATGATGTTAGTCGCGCCGCTACCCCCCTCCTGGACAGCTCCCAGGTCATTTTTTTGACACAAATGCACTCAAAGTCCCCAAAACTTCCATAAACGTTTTTGTAACTTTTGAGGGACTTTACCAACAATATTAATAGCATATTAAGGTCACTTAGACACCTCTAAACATATTAGAACCATTTCATAACATTTCATGATCCCACGGAGTTCATACGGACTCCGAACGAGTCCGAAAATGACCGAAAACTCAAACCGGCGACACCGAGCTCCAATTGAGCTTGGATTCAATTCCAACCAATCCCATAACCATATTAAACATATTTTGACCATGTTTAGACATTCAAATTACATCTAAGCATAAAAACACAATCCAAAAATGTTTTGGAACTCATTGAGGCATTTCACCGAACACTTGGCGTGCGGTTTAGCCTTAAAACGCCATTTTGAGTTCTTGCACATATTTTGTATTTTACAACTCAAGTAAACACTTTAATAACACAATTAAACACTTTCCAAACAAATTATACTACAACATAGCATTTTATTGCTTCATGGAGTTCATGTGAACTCCAAACGGGTTCCAAACGACCAAAACCCGAACTTAGCCTTCGAAACTCCAATTGAGTTCCTACTAGCTTCTATTTACTTTCATTGCTATAAATAACATGTTTGGACCATAATGTATCATACGAAATATGTAAAAATACCATAACCCATTTCATCCACCATTGGAGCTCAAAGGAAGCTCTAATTTGGGTTTTCACTCAAATCACAAATCCAACCCAACCAATCATGAATTTATGACTCAAATACGATTATAAACCATAAACATTAACCACTACATGATTTTTGAGTCCATTACTAACTCAACCCACAAAACCCATCTAGGGTTTCTTGCTCCAAAATGAGGAAATGGGGAAGATGAAGAGGATGAAGAAGACAAAGATGAATGGAAATGTTTATACCTTTGATGAAGCTTCATTTTCCATCAAAATCCTAGCCAAAAATGATGGAACTTCCATGCCCTAACTCCCTTTCTCCTCTTTCTCTCTTCTTTCTCTTTGAAATAAGGAAAAGAGTGAATATGTGTGTGGTGTGTGTGTTGGTCGACCAACATAAGAAAAGGGGAAAGGAAAAGAAGGTTTTGGCCTTCTTGCCAATTCCAACCCCCCAACATATACCCATTGACACACTCATACCTCCTACAACTCTTTTATTTTCTAAATTACCAACATATTACTACAATTTGCATTTATTTAACAATTCCATATAATTTTACTAGTTATAATAAAGCACCATGTTTAATAACCCATTGATCGTAATTAGTCATTACTTAAACGTTTTACAAATTTTGGGGTGTTACATCCATAATTCCACCCAAACCCTGAATCTGAAGTCGTTGGCGTTCTTACTTTAATCTTTAAGTTTTCGTAACAAAGATTTAACTAAATTTCCAAAGTTTCACTTAATCAATTCATTCCGTAATTAGTTAAATAATTCGTTTTTATTATTAGTTAATAACTATCGTAGAATAATATTGATAACCACATGCTCCCTGAGGAGACGATCCCACTTACCCTAGCTATAAGTTAAGGTGATTGGTGTTTTTATAAATTATTTTTGAACGCTTTACGACGAGCGGCTATCAAAATGGCGCCGTTGCCGGGGAGCTAGTGCGCTTATTAGTTTTGTTTTACGGTAGTTGTTAGGTTTACTTTGGTTTATTTTACTTTATTTTATTTCCATTAATTTTAATTTAGTTTTTATATTGTTTTTTTTTTTGTTTTGTTTTCTTTACTTGTTTAATTGTTTGGAATGGAATCTTCATGTAATTATGATTATTATCCATCCAAACATAATTACTCGGATTATAATGATCAATACTATTCAAATTATGATAATCATTATTCGAACTATTCGAGTTGTAATTCGTATAATCTATGGGAGCGACATCCGGATTCCGATGAGTATTATTATAATGATTATTATCCATCTCAGCAGCGATTATATGATGAAAATCGGTGTTATCAAGAGAATGTTATGACATCCATGAGGGAATGCATGACATTTATGGAGGCAAACACCAAGCATCTCCAATATCTTGTGAACACATGGGGGCAAATCACCGATCTCTTTTTAAAACAAGAAGCGGAGAGGGAGATGTACATGGAGCCGGATGACGACTTTTATGATGAGCGAGGATTCGAGCATCAAGATATCCATCAAGAGACGTCCTCGGAATTGCTAAACTTTAACGAGGAAGAGAGAGTCGAAAGTGAAGTTGTTATACAAGATCTGCTACAACCATCAACGGAGACAACTCCATATTTCGAACTCCCTTATTTCAATTATTATTTAAAAAGTTTTATGCCTGAAACCGGATCTAATTCAATGTTAATTGTTTTTCATGATATTTCAGGTACGTATGCAGTACGAATCGCACGAAGGGAAAAACCAATCAAATATCCGGGTAATGTGTGTGGACAAGGTGACAAACCACCTTGAAGATGTAACGTCTGGCAGCTGAAGACGTAAAACTTAGCGCTTCTTGGGAGGCAACCCAAAGAACTTTGTGGGTGTGTTCAATGGAAACCCTCACGAGACTATAACTCGTCCACCCGGGCTACCGGAGGGTTTAAAGGCTTGTTGCACATGCTAAGTGCAATCGTGATCCCTACGAAAGTGAGGTTTAGTGTATATTTATGTTTATTTAGTTTAAGGTTCCAATTATTGTTATTTTAGTGCATTATAGTTTATAGTTCTCAAATGCATATCATGCGTGATTAAAAAGAAAAAAAATAGGTGCAGTAGGGAATTAAGTTGGGGAAGTTTCCAAAGTTTCACTTAATCAATTCATTCCGTAATTAGTTAAATAATTCGTTTTTATTATTAGTTAATAACTATCGTAGAATAATATTGATAACCACATGCTCCCTGAGGAGACGATCCCACTTACCCTAGCTATAAGTTAAGGTGATTGGTGTTTTTATAAATTATTTTTGAACGCTTTACGACGAGCGGTTATCATGAGCCCGTTCTAAAATTTCCAAAGCATACTTAGATTGAGACAAGAAGAGATCTGAAGCTGAACGTACCACTGATATCCCTAGAAAGTAGTTAAGTGGACCTAGATCGGTCATAGAAAACTCACGATGAAGTAAAGCAATAACTTTCTGCAAGAGAGGCGAGGAGGAAGCAGTGAGAATGATGTCATCAACATAGATGAGCAAGTATGCAATATCTGATCCCCGACGAAAAATAAACAGAGAGGTGTCGGTTTTGCTGTGAGAGAATCCGATGCGAGTGACAAAATTTGCAAATCGTTGAAACCATGCCCGAGGGGCCTGTTTGAGGCCGTATAAAGATTTCTGTAAAAGACAGACATGATCAGGATGTGTGATGTCCTTGAATCCCGGGGGTTGATGCATGCATACAGTTTCTTCTGATAAATGCCCGTTGAGGAAGGCATATTTCACGTCAAGTTGGTGAATGGGCCAGTTGTGACATACCGCAATACTTAGAACGGTACGGATGGTGGCAGGTTTTACAACAGGACTAAATGTTTCGTGGCAATCGATACCCTGTTGTTGACTTCGACCATTAGCTACTAACCGAGCCTTGTAGCGATTAAGGGAGCCATCTGCATTAAATTTATGTCGAAATAACCACATGGAATGAACTATATTAACACCTTTTAGTCGTGGAACAAGTCTCCACGTACTGTTTTTAATTAATGCCTTAAATTCATCTGTCATAGCATTGTGCCAATCTGGGATTTCAAGAGCTTGAAGATGAGAGGTAGGGAGGGGAGCAATGTGAGAGGCAAGGAGGTTTAGACGCTGAATGGGTTTATGAATGCCGGACCGAGAGCGGGTGACCATGGGGTGAGAGGGGTGTGCGAGAGGTGGGAGTAGGGTGGTTTCAGGTTGAATAGATGAAGAGGGGGAAGATGGGTTGAGTTGAGTTTGAGTTGAGGTGTCAAGGGGAGAATTGGTGGGAGGAGAAATAGTGTTAGGGGAGGTAGAAGATTGTATTACAGTAGGAGGTGCAGATTGAGTGCTTTGAGGAGACGTAAGAATGGTCCGAGCAATAGGGGAAGGACTATCGAGAAATGAGTACGATGGGGGGGAGGTAGAGGTAAGAGAGGTGTATGGAAATTGGGATTCATCAAAGGTTACGTGACGAGAGATTATGACTTTATTGGTTGTAGGTTGAAAGCAGCGATAACCACGATGATCAGTGGGGTAGCCAAGGAAGATGCACGGGGTGGAGCGAGGTTGTAATTTATGAGAGGGGAAAGTGTGCGGGTAACATAGACAGCCGAAGATGCGAAGATGGTTGAAGGTTGGTTGTTTGTTGAATAGTTTAGTGAAAGGGATGTCATTATTTATTGCGGAGGAGGGTCGAATGTTTAGTAAGTGAACAGCCACAAATAGGGCTTCAACCCAAAAATTAGGAGGCAGGGAAGCTTGGAAGAGGAGGGTGCGGATATGATTGTTAATTGTGCGAATCATGCGTTCAGATTTCCCATTTTGTTGGGAAGTTTTTGGGCATGAAAAACAAAATTGGATGCCATTATTTTTAAACAAAGTATGTTGTTGAGAGTTATCAAATTCACCGCCATGGTCACATTGGAAAGCTTTTATTTGTTTATTGAATTGAGTTTGCACATATGCCCGAAATTGGACAAATTTTGAAAACGCATCGGATTTTCGCTTAAGAGGATAAACCCAAAGAAAATGAGAATAGTGATCAAGAAAAAGAACATAATAGTTAAAACCACCAACACTCGAAATTGGAGAAGTCCATAAATCCGAATGAATAATATCAAAAGCATTATCAACTACAGTACTTGAAGAAATAAATGGAAGCTTAACATGTTTGCCAAGCTGACAAGCATAAAACAAAGTCAAAGGCTTTGTATTATTACAACGAATTAAATTGCAAGAAACAAGGCGACGTAGCACGTCCTCGCCGGGATGACCGAGTCGTTGGTGCCACGTGGAATGACTGAAGGAAAGAAAAGCAAGCTGGGTATTGGTGGTGAACGGGTACAGATCTCCATTGCTATCACAGCGGTGGAGTTGCATCCTAGTCAGGTAATCCTTCACAGAAAAACCAAACTCATCAAATTCAACTGTACATTTATTGTCACGAGTAAAACGACGAACAGATATAAGATTTTTGACAATTTGGGGAGTGACAAGCACATGTTTCAAGTGAAGGGGACGAGGAGAAGATGACAAGATGCTATGACCAGTAGTAACAGGAATAGATGCTCCGTTGCCAACAAATATAGATGAAATTAATGCATTATTATCAAAAACAGTAGTAAGATTACTTGTACCTGCCGAAAGATGTGAAGTAGCGCCCGTATCCATGTACCATCCAGAGTCCTGACCCGGGGAGGGTGGCTGCAATGTCATCGTGCTAAAGGCTTGTGGAAGAGTAGTGGGCTGAGGAGTGTAGGGAACAAAGGTCCAGTAACCATGTTGGGAGGGTGGTGGTGTAGATGAAGGAGGCAATGGTGGTCGTGGGGTAAGTGGCGTGGGGCCAAGAAGACCAGGGGTATGAGCCGCAGAAGGTGGGGGTCGGGGCCGTGGGATATGCGGACCTGGGTGGGTGTTATGGGGTGAGTATGATGGGTTGGCTTTAATATGGAGAAGTCGACACTTGTCACCAAAGCGACACGGGCCACGTTGGTAGTTTCGACATATTTGTTTCGGAGTCGGGTTAGGGGTTGATGAGGCGAGTAGAACTGTTGGGGCGGAAGGGGTATCATGGTGGATGGCTCGAGTTTGTTTACGGTTTAGGCGGGATTCTTCTAGGGTGAGCATGGAGCGGGTTTCAAGAAGAGAGGGTGGGGATTTGCTATGACGAATAATACTTGCAACATTATCATATTTATCTCCTAAACCAGCCACATCATACATAACCAAGGTTTTTTCTTCTACGGGTTGGTCAATATTTGCAAGAAGATCAGCAGCTATTTTAATTTTCTTAAAATACTCAGCAATAGATTGATTACCCAATTCGAGAGAGCGGAGTTCTTCTTGAATTTCCATGGCACGAGCTTCCTTGTTGTCGTGGAAAAGGTTGTGTAGATCGGTCCAAACAGATGGGAGGTCGCGTTCCTTTTCAAGACCGTTTGCAGTAGGGAGGTGGAGATCGAGCCATAAATCCAGACTTTCACCAGGGAATCCAAGCGTTTCCATTCAGCAAATGTTTCGGGGTTGCTAGTAATAGTGCCATCAAGAAAACCCAGAACCCCAAAACTATCACAATGAGAGGTAAATAGTTCACACCAAGCATCGTAATTAAGTTGATCAATATCCAAGACTAGGGGAACGTGAGTTTTGATGTTGGTAACACCAAATGCTTTGTCGGCATTGAACGCGGAGGCGGGAGAGTTTGTTTCTGACATTTAAGTAGGCTGGAATGGGTTAGGGTGGCGATTAGGGCTGTGAGGAGGAAGCAGAAGGCGGCGCCTGTTGGCTGTCGGCGCCGACGCCTGAACAGGAAGAGAAACAAGGGGGCGGCGGTTAGGTAACAGGAGAGGCAGCTAGGGTTTTCAGAGGGCTGTTGGTTGCGGTCGACGGCTGAACAGGAAGAGAAAGCAGGGTGGTGGAGGGTTTAGGCGGTGGCGCTGTGAGGAGGAAGCAGGCGGCGGCGGCGGCGCCTAGGGCTAGGGTTTTCAGAGGGCTGTTGGTTGCGATCTGACGGCTGAACAGGAAGACAAAGGGGTGGTGGAGGGTTTAGGCGGTGGCGCTGTGAGGAGGAAGCAGAAGGCGGCGGCGGCGCCTAGGGTTTAGCGGCGGCGGCGTCGTCTAGGGTTTTCAGGCGGCGGGTATTTGGAGGAGAAGCAGAAAGCGGATTAGGGTTGAGGTGGAGAGAAGGAGCGTCGGTGGAAGATTGACGGAGATAGGCGGCGGCGGTGGCGGCAGGTTGCCGGCCGAAAGAAGAGGAGAAGAGGATTATGGTCAAGTAGACCAGTCAATTTTAAAAATAGTGTACTAGATGTGTATAAAATTTTTTTTAGTGACACCTAGAAGTTTTTTTGATGATATCAATAAAAAATATATATGAAAGTATTTATTTATTATTTCATTTAATACATATATTTGTTTAAAATATTACTGAACTTGATTAGTAATAAATTTTAAAAAAAATCATTTGTGTATAAAATCTAGGAAGAATTCCATTCACGTTCTTGAAAAACTTCATTATTACACATATATCTTGTAAATTTTCTTATTACGTATATATATTTCTAAACTTTTAAAACTCTCGTATATGTCCAAATATCTAATTAATTGTTATTTAATCATTTGAAAATTAAAAAATTAAATTTTTTTTTATTTCATCCATTTATTAAATTCTTAAAGTACCCCTCATAAACACACAGATAAAAAAGCCTGTCAGTCTCCTAAATCCCAGAACAAAAAATGATATGGACGACATAGTTGACAACTCGTCATCGAGATGAGAGTTCATGGTTCACTCACTCACCGACTATTGAGTACGTTTATACAATAATTACATTTGTAAGATTATACGATATTTGTTTTACGTCCTAAATCCATGACATCCGTACCTGAGTCCTCACTCTTTAATATACATGGGGAAGAAACATTTTGGTAAATCAATTCTGCTTATTGCTGCATTGATATAACGCCATTTAGAGTGCCCTCAGTTGGAAACATGTTGACAGACAAGCTGGAAACCACTGATGCAACTCAGCAGAAAACGACCGACCAGCCGAACAATCATCCAGCAGGCCCGCTACCGAGATTCATGAAGCAAATGGTTAATTATCCTATTTTTAGCCACTTATCCACGTTTTCCGCAATATTCATTTGACAATTTCTGTTAATTATATATTTTAAAATAAAAAAAATTAGACCCTCTGTTTTGGGCCAACCTCCATATGTGCCATTGGATAAAATTTTAAAATAATGTTATATGCACATCTCATATATAGTTGCAGATATATATGCTTAGAAAGTGAAATCAGTTTTGTGGGTACATATGGTATGTGCTTTACATGTTTTCCTTAAATTCACCGAATTGTATAAAAAAAGGTTAATAAAAATTGAAGGAACTAACTTTGGTTTTATTATTATTATTATTATGGTTTAAAGTAACCAATTTTGTGTGTAATAGAAAAAATATCAAACATTTATTATTATTTAAGGTAACCAAGTATATTTGAAATAGAAAAAAAAAAGAACAAAATTTATTTTATAACAATTTAAGTAACCAATATATACGCTTTTTATCGTTTTTAATAAGCAAACTTTTTTTTAATCATTTAAGGTAACTAATAACCTTAAATAATAAAATATGAAAGTTTGATCCTGTATTAGCTATTGTAAACAAACTTAATTACCTTAAACAATAAAAAAGGTAAATAAGTTGGTTACCTTTTCTTAGCAACTAATCCTATAAAAATTGTCTTGCTTCGGTTTTTTTTATTTTCTTTTCGTTTTTTAGTCTTTTAAGAATGGTACTGTTAAAGAAGCTTGTATACGGTGGAGCTGGAAGTCTGAATCATACAGTCGTAAATTTGTCACTTAAGCACGTTCTGATTAATGTTGTAATCAATATTATTAATCTCTGTTTGGGTAATTGTTGTGGATATATTTGAATATGTTGTTAGAATTTATTACTTCATTTCCTTGGTCATGCTTTAGGTGTCGGTCTTGTAGTAATTATTGTTCTTAACCTTCAATTGAGTTTTTTTCGTGTTAATTGATGGCCATATATTTTGATAGTGTTTTTGATATTTTGATCAATACAACTATAGTGAAGTGATCTTTGTATCTAACATGCCCGGTTTTGGACAGGGGCAAAATGGGCTCTGTCCCAGGGCCTCAAGATAATTAGGGCCTGATGTATGTATAAAAAATGTGATCCAAATGTCTATCAATTACAAAACCCAAATGAGTAGCATATCATTTTATTTGTAGGTCTTTTCACTCTTCTAACCTTTCTTTATAAATTTGTGATAGCTTTTAGGATGAGAATATTAATTTTATTGGGAAATTAATTTTATCATATTAATGAATTAAATATATATATTTATAGAATTTTAGGGCCTGTTATGATTATTGTACAGGGCGTCCGAAATGTAAGAACTGGTACCATCTAATATAGCAAGCTGAAATATTGTGTTATTTCAACTACTTACTCTGTTTAACTCTGTTTTTATTTGATGGCAGTACAAAATTGTATCTTCTTTCATTGAGGTTATGTGAATCTTTCTATCGGATGACTTTGTCTTAAAATGAGAATATCTGAGTTTCAGTTCGTTGTATCGGTTACAGTGTTTTATGAATCAACTTTTAATAATATTCCAGTCCGTCTTTAAATAATTCAATGATCTGTTGTAGTCCATGAGAAAGAGGTAAAGCTTTTTAAAAAGGTTTTATTAATGGCCATTGGTCAATTGCTAAGTGTTTTCCGGTTCAATTACTTATAAGTTTTGATTCGGGATTTTTGATGTTTTTTAATTGTGTAAATGTGGTGTTTATATCAATGTAATTTCAGGATTGGAGACGAGCAACAGGGTGAAACAAGGTAAGCTTCAATTAATAAGTTTTAATGGATTAAGAAGCACTTGAAGAGATTCTCAATGGCATGCCCTCTACATCCATCATTTTGAAGGTAATAATTGGTTATTAAACAAAATTTTCAAGTATTTGTTAGTATTTTTGTTACCCTATTTGATTCATTTGCATTTTGGTTTGATTTGTGTTGGAATTTTGGATTGAATTGAAACGAATTAACGATGAGCATATATGCATGCCAGGTGTTTGATGAAATGGTGAATGAAACTGCTTTTGTATATTTCCTCATGTTTTTGTTGTGAATGGGTGGTTTTGGAAGTCTTTTGGGGATCAATTTAGATTGCTAATGATACTAATTTACTGCAATGAAAACGAAGTAAGACCAATATATTGGAGTAAGAAATGGAATCAAATGGTTGCATATATCCATTGGGTGCAATTGTTTGTAGTGTGATTTCTCACAATGACTATAAAGTTCTTTATTATTTAACACAATAGTGAGTTGTCCATACTACCTGATAAGACACTTATAAGGTGATCAGTTTTGTCCAAGCACCATTCCCTAGTTACTCAGCACGTACGGCACCAGAATTATAGAAAAGATGAACAGTTTTGCAATAATCGACCAAAGTAAATAGAAAACATAGTATCCATTGTACTTAAGATCCACCTCCGGCTTTCAAACATTCTCTATTTCTACGTTCATAGCTCAATGGGTTTGAAATGGGGATGTGAGAAACACAAAGATGAAAAACAGAGGAATACATCAGAGAGGCTATTGGGAAAATTATTTCTGCATTTCAAGATTACAGGAGCCAAAAATTTCTTTAAAACAGAAAAAACTGTATTCCAAAAGACATAAAATTCCATGAAACAACAACAAACTTTGATTTCTGGCTGGTTAGCTATGTTTGCTATGTTTATACACTGTTTCAACTTTTTTATTTGAGCTTTGTTTGAGTTTTAGGGATTCAACAAGCTGGACTCATCATGTTAAAAGTTATTGGGTAACGAGTTGAACAGGTAATGTTTGTGCGAGTCACATGGCTTAGAAATGACTTCGTTTTATTTCTGTATTTAATGTTTTTTTGTTAATTAGTTTGATAGTCATCCACAACTAATACCGATTATGTTTTTTGTTTATCAGGATAGAAATACCAGCCATGATGAACTTTTCTTGAATCTAATGTATTAATTACTCAAACTAATGGAAGAAGGTATCGAAATTTGTGGATGAAAATCAACTAATTACTCCTCTGTTTTCACTTTTTCTTTGTAGCCCAGATGAAAATCAGCCTGCAATTTTTTTTCTTTCTATATTCAAGCTAAACTAAAACGAACTTCAATTTTTATTTGTTTTGGTCGTGAGGTGAAAATACAATCTTACACCAAGTTTCAGCCCAAATGTGCATTCTTCAAAGTGTGTTTCTTCATTTAAAACCTTCTTCACACTTCAAATTATTATCATTTCATACGTTTAAAAAATTAATTCTACATGCTTCTAAAGTAAAAATTGTGTATAATTCATAAAGACTTAATTAAGTCCAAGTCAATTTCAGTGGAAGAAGTTTCATTATGACATTAATTTTAGAAGGTCTTCAATTAATTTAAAGTCATCCATTTAGATGTTGAGTTAGGCCAATAAGCAATTACTGGTGGAGACTTGATTAGTCTATACAAAGAGAAATTTATTAGAATTGGAAGTCCCACAAATAACTTCGCAAGTCTTTGCCCCAAACAAATAGCTATCCCACTCAGTTACTTTGTTAGAACATTTTTGCATTGTCTTATATATATATATATATATATATATATATATATATATATATATATATATATATATATATATATATATATATATATATAGGGGTGGGTTCAATGGAGAACTTAATGCATCGAAGAACCTTGGAGAACCACAGTGCATCGCTAGAAAATCGTAATGCATCATGCAGAAAGTTGATGCATCGCGCGAGAATTTGATGCATCACGTTGAAGTAATGATGCATCATGCAGGAATTGTGATGCATTTGTGGTGGTGCATGGAGGTTCTTCGATGCATGGAGGTTCTCCATTGAACCCACCTCTACATATATATATATATATATATATATATATATATATATATATATATATAATCTATGCTATAAATATATTAATTATATACAATTTGAATAACACGTTATAATTCATATAATCTAATTTACGAGAGATAGATGTAGATGACGTCCATGTCGTTATTTTATTGGTTAGTTAAGTATTTTACTAAATTCAATTGTTTTTTCGGCTGCAACTGCAAAAACATCAATATAATAGTAAATAAAAGTAACGAATAAATATGCATAAAAAATATGACCAACATAAATCAAAATATTAACCAAAGTTGGTAACAAAAAAGAAGTTAATCCGAAAACCGGCTTTATATTATTCCATACTATATGTTATCTTTTATGCTGACAAAATGAGAAAAAACGTATGTCACGGGAACAATAAAATGTTATAAATTAATGACTTACTCATACGTAAGTACATTAGATTTTCGATCAAGATAAGAGATAAATGTTGCTTTTTCAACAGTAGAACTCGTTATGCCTTTTTACCTTTTCAACGTAATATAGAAGCTCAACAATGTGTTAAATGTAGACCCAAATTGTAAGTGGAGCATTCAACTTTACATTCAAGTGGATGCAATGATAACATTTCAAATCTTGATCCAAATTGTAAATTGCAAGTGAATTCGAATCTAAGGGTATGTTTGACACAATTAGTTGATAGTTTTAGTAGCTAAAGTTTTTAGTTTTTATAAATGTGTTTGATAGAAATAGTTGAAGCGTTAGCTTTTAGCATTAAATGACATAAAATGTCTTATTATTGTGAGAGTAAAAAGGTAACTTTAAACCCAAATTTAACAGCCCAAACCACCCCGGGACAAATTATTGTCCGCACGCTTTGGCAAAGCCCGCACGGTTTTGATTCTTGAAGCCAAGTCATAGGCCCGCCCCAAAACGTGTGTTGGTGGATATGATAGAGACAACCTCACCCTTATGTGGACATATTTGTTTCTACTCTACACCGATGTGAGATGTTACACAAAATTGTAAGCGAATTCGACTCTAAGTTTGTCTTACAAATAATATATTTAATAACTGTATCAACATTATGCTCATAAATAATGACTAGGGGTGAGCATGATCTGGTTTTAAGGAGCAAAATTGCGGCTAAATCGGTAATTTTTTTTTTTGAAAAATCTCAAACCAAACCGACCAAATTGATGGACCCAGCCAAACCGGCCAAACCTCAAAGAACCGATTTGGTTCGGCCGGAATTTTAAAGCCAAACCATATGCATAACCATATGTGTTGGTTTCAATTAAACTTTTCCAAACCTGTGGCCAACATTTTCAAACCGATCAATTGACATCGATTTAATTGACCGGTCTCTTTGGTATCGCGTACATCCCTAATAGTGACTATCCATATGAAAATTTAGATAAGTTATCACGACTTATTAACATTTTTAGTTCTTGCTCAAGGACGTACACGAGGATAATGAATCCCAATAGAACTATGGATTTATAAAATCTGTAACAATTATACGGTTATTATTACAATGATACTCATTTGTGTAAGTATAATATTATCATTGAATTAAACATAATAAAACTTGGCATGTTTCTTTAAATTGTGAAGGACTAATCTATACTATATAACATAAGAAAACCACTTGGAGTTTCTGGACCATTGGATGGAAAGAAATCAATGGTCTGGATTAATGACAACTCATAATTATTTATGAAATGTCTCTTATACCCTTAATTAAAATCAATAATTATACCTATGCCATTTTTTGATTCATTTTCCAAATATACTACCTTAACTTAATTACATTAAATTTTGATTTTAATTTTTTCATTAATGAATTAATATTTACCTAAAATAAATATGTGTCATTATTATCCTTAATGATCATAGTTAAATTCAAATGTAAAAAATTTGGATTTAAATGTAAAAGTAGAGTAAATAAAGTTAAAACTTTTTGTTAATTATTTTGCTAACAAGATTTAAAATTTAATTGATAAACTTCAATTGTGAATATGATAAATTTTGATTGTTGATTTTCAAATATTCCATTTTTATATTTTATCATTTTCAAAATATTTACACATTCACATAATTGAAGTTTTTTGTTTCTTACATTGATATTTCATATTTGAAGTTAAAAAAAATTAAAAGAAACATTTTTTGCAAACACAAATTATCTGTTTTTAATAATACAATATAATAATGTCTTTTTATTAATATCAAACAACTAAGTATTTTTTTATCTTTAATTTAACTAGCTTTCAATTTTTTTATTTTAATTATATATAAATTTTATAATAATTTATTAAAATATAAAAAAATATGTATTTTCTAAATCAACACATGTATTACATGAGTTGATTAACCTATATATCATAATAAAACAAAACAATTCATGTCATATGTCAGCTTCTACAATACAAGAAAATTTTATTTTTCCAACTCCTTTTCCAAATTTAACAACTTAACTTAATTGCATTAAATTTTGACTTTATTTTTTCATTAATTAATTAGTAATAAATTAGATTTTGTAACATTTAAAATTAATGTTTACCTAAAATAAATATCTATCATTATTATCCATAATAATCATAATTAGATCCAAATGTAAAAATTTGAATTAGTTGTGGAAATTATTATTATGTATAATAAAGGAAAATATCAAATGTCACGTGTCACCTCTACGTTCACCAAAAAGATAATTACAATTTATAAAAAAAAAAGATAAATCAAATTTAATATTTTTAAAAAAGATAAATATACTCTATTTTTTAATCTGTAAATAATAAAAAATAAACACAATTATTATTTTTGTATGTTTTTATTTTTACTCATATACATTTTATATAAATAAATTTAATTAAAAATATCCACGTAATACGTGGGTTATAAATTTATACAGTAATATTTTTAATTAAATTACGTGGATATTTTTAATTAAATTTATTTATATAAAATGTATATGAGTAATATTTAAATGAACTAGTTCATTTAAATGCAGAGTATGACGAGAAGTAATAAGTCAAGATGACTAAAATAAAAAGTAGACTTGAAAGTCTACAATTTGAGACAAGATTTTAAGCTCAATAATTTTGGAATTAATCAGTTAATTTATTATTTTTTTACAAATAACTTTTGTTTTTTTGAAATTTAAGTTGCTACTTCTAAAAAAGCATTGAATTTAGAAAACTAAATCTACATTTGATTTCGTAAAGATATATACTACGTGATATATGTACTATTTTAGTATAACTTTTATTGGCTTGTAACTAGATTAAGTTTAAAGATGCGGAGTACATTTATATAAATTTAGTTGAATTCAAAACCTGCTAAACTGTTTTTGTCCAACCATATTTTTCATATTTTCTAGCAAAATATGCCGAGACAATTAAATTATCAAAGAAAGGGACTTGAAGAAAAAGTTTGCAAGAGTTCATTGACTATAAATATATGTATCATAGCAAAATAAAATATTATCAGCAAATAGACTTGTAACATTTTAAAGAACGAGCAATTTAAAGTGTCTCCTCTCCTTTTTCCTCCTCTTTTTCTTCTTTTCATTGGCTTCATCCTCTTCTGCTTCATACAATGACAGTACCCCTAAATGTTCTTCACAACAGAGTCTTGCTTTGCTTATGTTTAAGCAAAGTCTTTCCTCCATCAATTATTCCTCATTAGATCGTGGTGATGAATTGGTTCCAGTTATGAAGAATTGGAAGAGGAATAGTGATTGTTGCAAGTGGAATGGGGTCTTATGCAACCATTTCACAGGTGATGTTATCTCTCTCGATCTTAGCTGTGGAATGCTACAAGGTGACATCCACCCTAACACCACCCTCTTTCATCTTCTTCACCTCCAAAGACTCAATCTTGCTTTCAATGATCTCAGTGGTTCCAAGTTTCTACAAGAAATTGGAAGGTTTCCTGCTTCTCTCACACATCTCAACTTCTCTCACTGTTTGTTTGAAGGTGAAATTTCTTCCAAAATCTCTTTCTTTCCTAAATTGGTTTCTCTTGATCTCTCTTGGAATTGGAATGTGATTCGAATGCAACCTTACGTTTTGAATAGTCTACTCCAAAATTCTTCTCATTTGAGAGAGCTTTTGATTGGTGGTGCTGATATCTCTGGGGCTTTACCCACTTGTCTTAACGTCTCTTCTCCTCTGAAAATACTCTCTCTTGAAGAAACTAATTTGCAAGGGAATTTACCTAATAGCATCTTCAATCTTCCATATTTGGAAACACTTGATTTGGGATGGAACGACTACCTCACTGGTTCATTACCTGAAGTAAACAAGAGCACTAGTAACAACGCTCTCACGTGGTTACATCTCTCTCACACAAATTTATCAGGAGAAATACCCCAATCAATAGGGCAGCTGAAGTCTTTGAACTATTTGGATCTCTCTGACACCTATTTATCAGGAGAAATACCATACTCAGTAGGACATCTCATGTCTTTGAACTATTTGTATATATCTGGTTGTCAATTGACGGGTACTCTGCCCAAGTTCTTAGTTAATTTTGGGAACCTTACCACTCTATATTTATCATATAATATGCTCAATGGAACCTTACCTTCCTTCTTGTTTACTCTTCCCTTGCTGACAGTCATTTATCTTGACGGTAACATGTTTAGTGGTGGATTACCTTTAGAGTTCTTCAGTTGTCAATCGTTAAAGGAATTATCACTCAGTTCCAATCAATTTGATGGTGAAATACATCTAGGATCCATTCCACCATCTCATATTCAGCTAATAAACCTCACTTCTCTTGACCTATCATATAACAACTTAACGGGTTTATGGGAAATAGATACTTTTTTATCTATGACACCAAAGCTTACAAGACTCCATCTCTCTTACAGCGGTTTGTCTGTTGTGGCTAGCAATGCTACTGCCAGTATCAACGTTGATTTTCAAGAGTTACATTTGAGATCTTGAAAGCTAACTTCATTTCCAGAGTTCTTACGAACCATGAAAAATCTTGAAGAGTTAGATCTATCTAATAACAACATACACGGTCACATTCCTCTCTGGACAGGGGGGATAGGAGGAAATAGGTTGACTTATTTGAATCTCTCATTTAACTCCATAACAAGCTTGCCACAATTTCAATGTAATGGACTACAGTCTTTTTACCTCCAGTCCAACCAGATCCAAGAACCATTCCCTCAATCAATCTGTAACATGAGCCATCTACAATATTTGGACATGTCTGATAATAGCTTTGGTGGAGTGATCCCTAGATGTGTAGAGAATATTAGAACTTTTCAAATGATTGATTTGCGGAACAATCGTTTTCATGGCAGTATTCCATATATATGTGTCTGTGAAAGTTTGGAAAGCCTTGTTTTGAATGGAAACCAATTGGAAGGAGAGGTGCCTACTTGTTTTTCCAATTGTTCATCTTTGACAATACTTGATCTGGGAAACAACCTCTTAAATGGCACTTTTCCGCATTGGTTAGGAGATCTTCCGAACTTACAGGTTCTTGATCTTAAATCTAACCTTTTCCATGGTCCCCTATGTTGGAGTTTAATCCTATCTGCATCACAGTGGTACATTTATGCTATTGAGTTGTACCTAGGAGTTTATTTGATTTTTTCTTCAGTATTTTTAGCTTCAAAATAAGTAGTGGGTTAGTTGATAAGTTAGTGGAATTAGTCATCCTAGTTTTTTGGGGTTCGTTTACGTATTTAGTTCCTTCACCTATTTTGAGTTGAATTGATTAAAAGAAGTAAGCTTTTGACTGCATATTCTCCGTTTTATTTATTTTCATAACACCCTAGACACCTCTTCTACAATTAAAATTCCATTTCCACGTTTGCAAGTTCTCGATGCATCTAACAATGGGTTTGTGGGTCGTCTCCCTCGAAAATATTTCGAAAACTTTAATGCCATGAAGAACATTGCTAGGAAGGGCTCAAAACCAAAATATTTGGAATTTGGTAACTTCACTGGTTTGTACTACTCGATCATTGTTGTGGTGAAAGGTCTGGAACTCTCATTTTCCAAAATTGCAGTTGACTACACGATTGTTGACTTATCAAATAACAAATTTGAATGAGAGATTCCAAACGTCATTGGTACTCTTAACTCCTTGATTGTGCTGAACTTATCCCACAACAATCTTAATGGTCATATACCACATGCTCTAGGAAATCTCTCCGCGATTGAATCATTAGACCTATCGTGGAACCAACTCACAGGAGAGATCCCTCAAAGCCTTGTAGACTTGAAGTTTCTTTCATGCTTTAATCTTTCGGAAAACCATCTCTTTGGACGTATTCCACAGGGAAAGCAGTTCAACACATTTAGTGGGAATTCATACGAGGGAAATCTGAATCTTTGTGGGTTTCCGTTATCCAATGACTGTGAACGTTGGAGTCGTCCACCACTTGTTGAAGCAGATGGAGATGGAGAGGGAAATGGATTCACATGGAAAGTGGTGATGTTGGGATTTGGATGTGGAAGTCTAATTGGATTGATGATGGGGTATCTCATGTTGTCAACTGGAAGGCCAAAGTGGTTTAATGCAATTGCTGACGCGGGTGAGCGTATTATCCACAGAAGGCAAAAAAAGAGAAGATACATATATATCGGGAAGTGAAACCAGTTTTTGAATGGTACGTGCTTTACATGTTTTTGTTAATTTCACCAAATTGTATAAAAACCGGCTTACTTCGTTTTTATCTTTTAGGAAAATGATGCAGGTAAGGAAGCTTGTATGTGGTGGAGCTGGAAGGTTGAGTCGTATCATAAATAACCACGTACTTTTTGAGTTCTTTTTGTTGAAACCAAAAGTATCAAGAACACTCAAATAAGAACAGTGCAGGAAAAGTTTCAGATGAATTTTCTGATTTATTTCATCCGTGAATTATGAAACTGCAGTACCTCTCAAAAGAAATATTATCAAAAACTATATTCCAAAGACTCCCTAGTCTATTGCTTAAATAGAAGGAAAAATGAAAAAAAAAAAAAAACTAAACTAACCTACTGACTTTTTCAATTCCTAAAATTACTGCAACTCTTTGCCTCATGCACGTACCAAGACTTCCGCTTAAAGTTTGACTGCACATACAAAAGGAGAGCAGTTTGTCCTTGAAATCAGCTCCACTCTTGACCGGATTATTTGGAAGAATATGGATATTCATACCCATTGACCCGTGACCCACCGGCAACCCACGAACCAAACCGATTAACCCAACACTTTTTTGTTGTTACTTTGACGGCCGTATAATTTGAATATGTTTTTGACATTTGGGTATCAATACAACAATATACAGTTAACTAATCTTGTTTTTAATGTGCCAATACTGGTATATTGTGTTATTACTATACAACTACTTTCTGTTTTTTATTTGATAGTAGCTAGGTGATCACTAATACTATATGTCGTGTTTGTGACGTTAGAAAAATGACTGACACAAAAACAAGTTAATAATCATATATTTCTGTTTGATCACAGCTTGAACAAAATTTTACTCACCACGTCAAAAATAAACTCAAAATATATACACAGTACGTGTACTTAAGATCCACTTCGAGATTTCAAGCTCATTTTGATAACTTCATTGATCTCATATCGGATGCAAATTACACATTTAACCATTCATGGTTAACATTACGCATTTTAACTCTTTTGTCTTCAATCTTAATTTACTATACACGGGAATGTAAGAAACAGAGAGAAGAAAAACTAAGGAATAAAAATAGAGAGGCTAACAGAAATCTTCGATTTTTTACTTCTTAAATCCCTTTTATTCTTTTTAGCCTTTAAATGAAAAACAAAATCCATTCTGTTTTTTACTTCTCGATCAGATCCCTTTTCTTCTTTTTAGCCTTTATTTTTTAAGTTTTTCGATAATTTTGAACTACAACTTTTAATTAATATTAATGTCATTTAATACTAAAAGCTACGGCTACAAATTATTTACCAAACACATTTATAAAACCTAAACTACCCCTGTTAATAACAAAAAATTGAGTCTTATGATTGCTCTTGGAAAATTGCATAAAAAAGCAATGTACTTTAGGTGATTTTTTTTTTGTTCCAGGTATCAAACTTTTACCCTGTAAAAGTAACGTGCTTTTAATTTTTTTTATTTATAAAAGAAAGGGTAATTTGATTAGTGTTTATGCGTATTTTTAGAATAGTTTTTAGTGACTTTACCACAAGATAATTAGATGACTATAAGGTGCTTTTTAGTATTTAAAACCTTTATACAAAGTTTTAAATGTGTGTGACCTTTTATTGGGACCAAACATAGTTCGTTACCTGAGATTGAAATTGTCCTAAAGTATGTTACCTTTCATCGTAATTTCCCCGATTAAAAAGGTATTTTACTCGAGAATTGGCACCCGAGTCCTGATACATGTTTAATAATAAAATCTCGATGGTCTTCATTAGACACCCTAATTTTGTCGTTAACTGAGGATCCAGAAAAGAGAAAAAGGTTACATATTTTACGGGTTTCGAATCCTTGATTAACATTGTGAAAATTGCAGGAGGAATATGACGGGGAGGATGAGATCGGCAAGCTGGACTGTGGTCATTTCTATCACATGTACTGCATAAAGCAATGGCTCGTGCACAAGAAAACATGCCCGATTTGTAAAGTGACGGTTGAGTATGAACGATAGGCGTGTTGTCGATAGCTGAATCCATCTGTGCATAAAAATGTCCATCGATCTTCACTATAACTGTGAAAACGAAAAGAATCATTCTTCGGTTTTACTTACATTTCTGTTCCATTCGATTATGCTTTTGCTTAACATGATATGTTTTACTTGCGTTATCGGCATCTGTTGAATTTAACGACGGTTATTACAAGTTATTTGTTGTTTTTTTCGTTGACTCGGAGAGGTTTTTGGTCATTGTACTTTGTTTCCTTGGTCTGTCAAATAACATATCCTTGATTGCCTTGAAACTGTGGTAGTATTTTGAACTAGTTTTGCGAGTTATTTTGGCCAATGATAGTTGAATGTTGCGTTAATAATATTACCTAATAGAATGGAATTATGTAAAATTTACAAGTTTTTTTTTTATTATGTGAAGAGAGTGTTGATTATCACTATGATTAGTTGGTTTTTTTTTTTGTTTGGTTAAATTAAGAATCAAAATTGTTAATTGTTTTAACTGATAAAAACATTAAAAACTAGAATAAGTGGTTGTGTATTTCATATGGTTAAATTGAAGACTAAAATAGTTTGTCGTTTTTCCAAACAAAAATATCTAAAATTAAAAAAAGATGAACTATTTTAAATTTTTGAGCGAAATGGTTAACTAAACGGAGAAAAAGACCAATCTAATATAATTTGAAGTGTTTTCGATGGAAAAAATGAATAAGCATATTGATTTTTAATTTAAACAAACGTAATAAACAACCAAACAATGACTGATTTCCTCTGGCTGGCTGCCATTCTAAAGCTACCCCTCCATTGTTCTTTTTCACTTGCTGCTTGATGCCCTTTCAATCCTCTTAATTACTCTAATATGCACCAAGAAGTAACTGGTCATGTTTTTTGTTACCTGAAATTGCTTGCTATATTTGTATAGCGCTTGTAAACCTTACACAATCATATCCTTGCTGCAAATATCTGTTTCATGCAGTTGATTATGTGGTCTGTAATCTCATTAGTTGATCTTAATTGTTTTGAGTAGAATTATACTAATCACTTAAATTGCAATTTTTGAAAGTTGATTTCAACATTATAGTGCACCTTTCTATCTGGATTCTCGTAGTAGATTCTGAAAGCAGTTGTGGCAAGCATTGCCTTTTCAGCTTGTTTGTGGTAGAATCTGCAAGCAGATAAATTGAACGGAAGAAATAAGAAATCGAGAAAACCAAGCTTACTTTTAAGAGTTAAACTTCACTCCAAGATGCATAATATCATTTGTAATAATATTCTACAGACTAAAGCATAAAAAAGATATCTCCTAATCCCTCTTTGTAGACACCAAACACAATCCTGCATGTGCCTAGATTAAACTTTTAGTTGCATATGAAACATTACACCCTTGGCCTTGTATTGTAATTCTATCTCTGATTCCTCTGGTGGTTAGGTATGGCAGCCTTGTTAACCAAGTTCCAATTCCTTCCTGTGACGTCTATCATATCTGCCAAGCGTTGCTTCTTCAGCTATGTTTGTGAAGGAAAAATCTATTGAAGGATGCGAAGAGTGATTAGGTGCATTTTCATAGACCACTTTCTCAATATTTATACCTAATCATAATTACTGCTGGAAATGGTGACCTTTTCGTAGTTAATTTTCTCAATATTTTGTCCTAATCGCTTTTGCAATTGTTGATGAATTGTTGAGGACAAGAGTTGTCATCAGGTCTCCTTTCTTAATTGCAATATGCTTGAAAATTGAATCAGGCTTAAAGTATAAAGTTCTGTTTTTTTGCATGTGTATTGGTTTTCTTTTTTTGATATTTTCTTGAAATCAAAGGTCATGTCTTGCAGTTGGAGGGTCCGTTGCACTTTTATGTTATGACATGATTGGAACTACTAGTAGTTATTAATGCCCAACAATTTGTTATAACATTATATGAACAATAACTACTTGTTACGATTCAACATAGGTCATTACAACATGTTATGTCATAAAACAAAAAGTAATTGTGAATGTCAAATATGACCCATTATAGCTTACTAATAAATTGATAAGAACCACTAATGTTAGTTAACGTAAAATGTAACTCACTATAACTTTTTTATAACCTAGATGACCAATAAGTACGTGTTAATATCCTATATGGTCCATTATAACAGGTTATATGACATAATAAGAACAACTAGTATTTGTTAAGGCCCAACATGACTTATTACAACATGATATTAACACTAATGTTTGTTAAGGTCCAACATGTTTCATTTAAATGAACAATACCTATTTATAACTTGTTACAAATTTAAAAGAACAATTAGTAGTTGTTAAGGCCCAACATGGGCCGTTATTCTTCTTCCTTACAGTTGAAATGCTTTGAGGTGATTAATAACAGTTTCTTTGAACGGGGAAAGAAGGGAATTTTGCATTCCACAAGTGGTTAAAACCGCCCCCCCAAATGCTGTCACAATGTGTCACAACAAGCAAAATATGTATCATAATTATAGTTTAGATAAACTGATAAAGTTCAAACAATGTCAACTCCTCTTACCGCGCCCGAGCTTCCTGTTTAGAAATCCAATTGCATCTGTAACACCGAATGTAAGGTTATTTTCAAATTGCAATTTGTATAATAAATTGAGAATCTCAAATTCCCAGGGAACGGTTCCTTCAAGATTGTTGGTGATATATGGTCAGAAATCAAGGGTTTTATATGGGTCGAAGGTTGGTGATATATGGTCAGAAATCAAGGGTTTTAAAAATCAAAACATATTGGGGGATTTCAAAAGGTTAATGATGGAGCAGAAGGTTAGTGAGATGGTCTGAAATTGAGGTTACAACATTGAAACAGACCGGCGAGAAATCGAAATAGAATAGGAGAAACTAAAACGTACAGATGGAATAAACCAAAGCAAAGAAATCAAACCTGAAGGAGCAGTCGAAGTGGAGCAGCAAAGGTGGTTACCGATGTACGAAGCTCGACTTCTTGTTCATCAGCTTAGGGTTTTTGTGGGATAAAGAGAAATTAAGGAACTTGTAAAGGGGAAAGTGATCGAAATATGAAAAAAGGATTTGGCTGGGGGAGGAGCGGGAACAATTCCCTCCTAAGATTTGGGTGTAGATCCAGCGAAGAAAACCGGGGTATGAATATTTGGGTTATAAAATGAAGATCTTTAACCCCGGTTGATTGGCAAGAAACCGGGGACTTTATTAAAAAAACGGAAGATGATTTAACCCCGGTTTTTTAAATCTTTTTTTGGAATAACCGGGTTCTTTAAAGGGGGTTGAAGGCAAAAGAGTTGAGAATGAATTTTAAAACTATCTATCTGGATTATTTTATCAATCAAAGATGTAAGCAATGGATGATGAAACCATCACTCCTGAAACTTCTCATACATCACAGCATAATTATTTCCAAGATCAGAAGCCGAAACCACCTTAAACCGGCCAACAGAAAGAATGGCATGCTGACGGATAGAATATTCCTTGAATCAGCAACCAACTTCAATTGCTGTCTGCTTTGCTGCTGCTGATATGTGTGCATGTAAAACTGTCACGAGAATTAATAAATTGGAATTAAAGCGTTTGATAAAGAATCTGGTAGCAAACCTATCACATGCTTCAATTGAAGATCAAAACTGTTGGGAAAATGGTCCCTAAAACACTAATAAACTTTCACAGGAATTTGCACAGGATCGAAATAATCAAACTAATATTCTTTTATTGATCAAACTGAATTCACACATTACAATCTTGAATAAGGTTCCTATTTATACAAGTCTAAGAGGTGCGACGAAAGGTTGCAGCTCTTCATGGAACCCTTTTACGAACGGTTATGTCTTTTCGAATAGACACACCCTTTCGGTTATAACTAAGTGCTATTTTGGTCCTTGCACTTTCTATAATTACATAAACAATACAATACTTAAACTATTTACATAATAAATCCTATACTTTATGTTTTTGTCATTATTTCCAACATTCACCCCCTAATGACAAAGTAATCCTTGAGCAATCTTACTCAGTGTTGATTCCTTCTTCTTCTTGTACTTCTTCATCATCTTTAAAATCTTGTAAACTTGAACTTGCAAATAAGAGTGTTGGCTCTAAATCTTCTTCAACCAAATTCGTCTCTTCTAGTCTTTGAAATCTTCGAGTTCCTTCATGGCAATGTGAGGCATAATGTCCATATTTATTGCAGTTGTAGCATTTTATTTTGCTGAAATCTCTTGTGGATCTCTTCTCTTCATTATAATCCTTCAGCGTGGGTTTTCCTTGCTTTTGACTGTTGTAACGACGTTCACGGCCAGTATTGTTGTCGTGTGTCAACAAGAGCTTGTCTAGACTTTCGGCATGCTTCTTTTTCTTGAATTTCACCCTTTCTTCAAATGTTTTCAATCTTCCAATAGTCTCATCCAGTGTCATTGTGTCTAGATCAGAGAATTGTTCGATTGACGCAACAATTTGTACAAACTTTTCTGGTACAGAATTTAGAATCTTCCGCACAAGGCTTTGGTTATCAATTGTTGTTCCGAGGCTAGTCATCCTTGAGATAATACTTGTCAATTTTGTGGTGAATGAATCAATAGACTCTTCTTCCTCCATTTGTAGTGCTTCAAATTCTGATCTAAGGGTTTGTAGTCTTGCCTTTTGAACTTGATCTATGCCGATATTTCTAATCTTCAACGTATCCCACATTTCTTTTGCAGTTTTGCAATTTGCTACTTGTAGTATGAGATCTTCAGGTAAAGCTTGAAACAGATATGCAATCGTAGTCTTGTCTCTTTTATCATCCGGTTGAGTTTGAGGGGTAGGTTCAACCATATCCCAAAGACTATTTGCTTGTAGTATGGTTCTCATTCTAATGGACCATATGGTATAATTTGTTGAATTTAATAATGGACATTGAAAAATGGTTAAGGATCCTGGATCCTTAACTTGATTACTTTGATCACCATTTGGATTTTCTCCCATAATATTTTTCTTAAAAACTTAAACTTTTATAAGAATTTAGAACTTTGAACACTAATATCTTTAAAACTTAAACTTTATAAAACTGTAAATACTTTGAATCTTAAAACCTTAAAAACTTTAAAACTTTAAAAACTTGAAATAAAACTTTAAACTTAATAAACTTGTATATGTGTCAAACCTTGCATATACTTAAAACTTTTAAAACTTGTATGTGTGTCAAACTTTACACATATAAACACTTTAAAACTTGTATATGTGTTAAACTTCACATATACTAAAAACACTTTATAAACCACTTGTATGTGCTTCAATCCTCACACACACATTAAACTTAAAAACACTTGTATACTTAAAACTTTAAATTTATGTGCTTCAATCCTCACACACAAATTAAACTTAAAACACTTGTATACTTAAAACTTTAAATTTATGTGCTTCAATCCTCACACACAAATTAAACTTAAAAACACTTTAATATAACTTTTATAAGTTATAAAAACATAAACCAATAATAAATTATAAGTTACGTTATAATCTATTTTATCACGAAACCTAATTTTATTATAAGTTACGTTATAATAAATAAAACTAAGGTTTTTTTTTAATCTAATTTTATTATCTAATAATAAAATTAAAATAAGGTATTAAGAATACCTAACCTTTTTTGGACTTGGGCTGCCTGCTTGTGGGCTATCCGGCTGGACTCCTCTCTATTATTGGGTCCGGTTTCTGCCTTTTGTACCAATTCTCTCCCCCCCCCCCCCCCTTTTTTTTTTTTTGGCTAAACTCCTCTTGGGCTTGGTCTCTTTCTGTGAGACGTTACACTCTTGAAAACATTGTACTACCTTTTATCTTTTTCCTTTTGAAACGTTTTCTCTGAAACGTTGTGATGCCTTCTCTATTTCCCTTATGTGTCGTTTCTTTCAAACGGTGTTTGCCCGTGTTCTATGTGAACCGGTGTAAGCTTCTCTTCCAATCGCTGTCTTGATGAAACGATGTAACCCTTCTATTGAATCGGTGCAAGTTTCTCTTCTATAACCGCTCGAACTTCTTAATCGATGGCTAGGGTTTCTTCTAATTTGTTGCTTTCAGTATCTTACGGTGTCAGATATGGTGGCAAGTCGTAAAAAACCTAATTGTTGCCTAAGATTTCTGCTCAATCGCTGGTGGTTGATGGGTTTGGATTTGAACCCTAATCGTTGTTTCTATTTTGGATAGTGGCGATTGGTGGTTGTATGGTTGCGATTGGTGGTGGTTCTGTCCGTGGGTTTCTCCTACGGTGGTGGCACTTATCTCTGTGGACAATTCTACGGTGGTGCCTCTGAAAACAGGTTCTATTTCTCTGATTATCGTTGCCTTCGATTCAATATGCTATCTCTGGAATCAGGGTTTACTATGTCTATTGCTATATTTGCGATGGGGCTTACTGTTCTTCTGTCAAATTCGTTGCTTTGAATTTTTTTGCCTTCGGTTCTGTGGGGTTTGCCTACTGTTGGGAATTTGATTTCAATTCCTATTGAAATCTGGAAAAAAACTTGATGAATTGGTGCCGGGTGTTTGTAGAACTAATTCACTGTTCTGCTGCCCTTGGTACCGATGATGATTCCCTTTGAATCACCTTCTGGTGTAATTCGTTTGATCGGTAAATGATGAAAAACCTAATGGTTTGATTAAGCCTGGCGCTCTGATACCAAATGTTGGGAAAATGGTCCCTAAAACACTAATAAACTTTCACAGGAATTTGCACAGGATCGAAATAATCAAACTAATATTCTTTTATTGATCAAACTGAATTCACACATTACAATCTTGAATAAGGTTCCTATTTATACAAGTCTAAGAGGTGCGACGAAAGGTTGCAGCTCTTCATGGAACCCTTTTACGAACGGTTATGTCTTTTCGAATAGACACACCCTTTCGGTTATAACTAAGTGCTATTTTGGTCCTTGCACTTTCTATAATTACATAAACAATACAATACTTAAACTATTTACATAATAAATCGTATACTTTATGTTTTTGTCATTATTTCCAACAAAAACTCAAAAAGAGTATATATCATTAAATTGCTTACAAAAAGAAAATTATGCTGCCTAGTTTAACAATCCTGAACAGTCTTAATTAGCTAAGGAATATTAGGTTTAATACATGATATTATTATTTATATATATAATGAAGCCAATTTGGGGACCATTGTCACACGTGTGTACAAATGTTTGGAAATTCAGAAAGTGAATCTTACTATCTGGTACAATTTGCTACATGCATCCTTATGATCAAATAATTGCTTGGTATTATGTAGTTTGTTACTCTTTTTGAAACTATAGGGAATTACATAATTGATGTTTCTACAAGATGGTCATATTATTATTAACAACTTAGAATAAAAAATCAAGGTTTGCAAGAGATAGAGCGAAGTTCATACAAACCATAAGCTTTATAGACTCTGGAATTACACTAATGATGTACCAGGTGCTGCTGTTTCTGTTGGGAAAACCATTCCCAAGAAACTGCTATTTTGGGCATTTATATTTGAGCTATGCATTTTTCCATTGATGTGACCGGTCAAAGCATATTAAGTTAGGTCATTTTCATTATGAAATTTTAATTCTTCACTGCCAATTGGTTAGTTTAGTTTAGTTTTTGGCAAAATTTATAATTTCATTTACTTTCTGGCTAAATTTATCAATTTGGTCTGAAGAGCTGATATGATGTGTCTTGGTACTTAGGAGTTGTTTTGATATGATGGTTTTTTTATGGGTAATATGTTTGTCTTTAGTAATTTCACTCTATGATGGTTTATATGCTCCTTTAAAGTGTAACTACCTAGAATCACTCTTGGTAGCTAGTAGTAGTTACTTAGATTGCTTCTTAAGAATTAAAATGCATAACATGTATTTATTGTTGATGCTACCTGCTGGATCTTTGTTTCCAACTTTAATTTTACCTTCTAGATAGCAACAAGTCAACAACAATGACATTATACATATAAATAATTCTGAAATCCAGCTTGTCATTCATATATTTATTAATTACTAGTTGTAGGATATTTATTGTTTAGAAGTAAGCAATTCCTAAATTGTAGGCGGAAACAGAGAAGAAGAAAAAAAATCGTTTAGGTTCTAAAGATCCTCATGTCATGGGAACCAAGTCATTTGCTCGACTAACTCATGAAGAGGTAAAGATGGGAACATCTTTTTGTAATTACTAATATAATGTGTATTATGTAATTATAAATTTAGTGGAAGTGTAAATTTCATCGCAGACAAAAAAAAATGGTGGCGTCAGACCATCAAGAGGAACTATATATTGCATGAGTCGTACACGTAAAGATGGGAGCATTGTAAATGCGGAAGCTGCAGAAGTGATGGTATGAGATCAATTGTAGTTAGTTTATTTAACTTCTATTTGTAATGGTGTTACATATGTAAGGGTCTTATACCATATTATTTATTGCATAGGAAAAATTAAAGAGTGTTGTGGATTCATCTAGCAGCAATACACAACGGGATTGGACAAATGATGATTTGTCCAAAGTCAAAGGATCTGAAAATAGAGGTCGAGTTCGTTGCATAGGAAAAAATATTTGTGTCAAAAAGGACAAAAGATCTCGATGTTCATACGAAGCAAGAATTGATGAACTTCAAGAAGGTTTATTGAGCTTAGCTGCAATTATTAAAGAGCGTATGCCTGATGTTGTATTGCCTCCCATCATTGCCGGCCTTAACGTACAGACAACTGTAAGTATTCTTGTCTTTATTATCTAATTGCTGGAAATTTTATTTTGTAGTTACTAATAAGTTTCAGTTAAGATTGATGATGCATGTAGTGTTCGTGATCCTTCTTGTCATGGAAATCCAAGGTCTACATGTGCAAGTTTGAATCCTAATCCAGGTACTATGCATCCTTTTTCGAATTTAATGTTTATTCATCTATAAAAAGATCATTTATACGCTAATATTTTTACAGGAAGTAGCCGACTCATTTGAGAATCAAGCTAGAGAGTTCATATTGAAGATGGAAAGAGACTTTAATACAATTTCAAATTAGAGTTATTACAGTGATGATTATCATTTTACTTGTATTAAAATTACTTACCGTTAATACAATGTAAAACGAATGTCAAGTACGAATCTATTAATTGATACTCAAATTTCTTTTTGGTAATATGATTATCTTTTGATATAATTATGTGAATTTAATGCTTGCACAAGAAAGGAAATAATACAGGAAATAATATATTGTAAAATATTATAAAAATTATGAATTGTACAAATAAGTATTTAGTGACTGAAATTTTTTGTTTTGTGACTGAAAATTCTGTCACTAAATCCTTATAAGAGGACACATCAAACCTTGATAAAGGACTATTGTCACTGATACAATTTTGTCACTAAATCTAGGTCAATTGTGACTGAAAAGTTATCTGTCACTAGATCAATTAAATAGTGTCATAAACAAGTGTGTCACAAAAGCACTTGATCTTTGCCTACACATTTTTTTCTGTGGGCATAGATGTATACCCACTGCACTTTAGCCTACACTTTTTTTTTGTGTAGGTGAAACCCCAAGAGCCTATAGTGACACATTTATAACTTTTAGTGACAGATTTAATCTGTCACTAAATGTCAGTTTATTTGTAGTGAAAAGAGTATATCATTAAATTGCTTACAAAAGATTAAAGGCCGGCATAGGCGGAAGTCGGGCAAATGGCAATGCCAAAAAGAGCTGAAGATTAGTCTCATTAGAAACTATCAAGTCACTGACTGGGGCTGTTGCATAGTGTAATTTAAATGGGTTATGAAAGTCATTTCTAGGACAAATAACTAATAGCAGAGATCGACTAATCCTAATTACTAAATCAATCAAACATTCGATCAAGCAATGGATGATGAAACGGTCACTCCCATACTCGGTTCGTGTGTGTGTGTGTGTATATATATATATAAATATATAAATATATATATAGCTAATTCTCAGTTGTCACTTTCGTTTATTATCTTGGGCACGTACAACTGATCATGTTCTTTAGACCGATCGTCTTAATCTATATATAGTTATTACTGTTGACCAAATTACTCTGTAGTCGTCAATTGAAAAAACCGAATTGAAGAAGCTTCATCCATTGTGTACGTTATACATCAAATTGAAGTCTGAAAATTTTGAACAAGTACACAAGAAAATAAAACCTAATACACCGTACAGGGGTGTTGGTGGCAGTTATCATGATATTTATGACAATTTTATGTGTTTCTTCATTTAAAACCTTCTTCGTACTTAACATTTCATACGTTTATATGTATGAACAAGCTAGTTTAAAAAAATTCTACACGCTTCAAAAGTAAGAAATTGTGTATAAATTGATAAAGACTTAATCAAGTCCAAGTCAATTTCAGTGGAAGAATTAAGTTTCATTGATGGAGGTTTGTTCATCATTACATTTTAGAAGGTCTTCAATTAAAGTCATCCATTTAGATGTTGAGTTAGGCCAATAAGCAATAAGTGGTGGAGACTTGATTAGTCTGCACAAAGAGAAATTTATTAGAATTGGAAGTCCCTCAAATAACTTCATAAGTCTTTGCCACAAACAAATAGCTATCCACTCAGTTACTTTGTTAGAACATTTTTGCATTGTCTTTTATCTTTATATATATTCATTTTAATAGTTTTAGTATTATCATCGATTAAAATCACGACTTAATTGGTTAATGGTTATATTTTTAAAAAATATATATTCTATGCTATAAATATATTAGTTATATACAATTTGAATAACACGTTATAATTCATATAATCTAATTTACGAGAGATAGATGTAGATGACGTCCATGTCGTTATTTTATTGGTCAGTTAAGCATTTTACTAAATTCAATTGTTTTTTCGGCTGCAACTGCAAAAACATCAAATTAAAAGTAAATAAAAGTAACGATTAAATATGTATACAAAATATGACCAACATAAATCAAAATATTAACCAAAGTTGGTTACAAAAAAGAAAGTTAATCCCAAAGCCGGCTTTATATTATTCCATACTATATGTTATCTTTTATGCTGACAAAATGAAAAAACATATATCACGGGAACAACAATCAATGTTATAAATTAATGACTTACTCATACATAGTACATTAATTAGATTTTCGATCAAGAGAAGAGATAAATGTTGCTTTTTGAACAGTAGAACTCGTTATGCTTTTTTTTTTTACCTTTTCGATGTAATACAGAAGCTCAACAATGTGTTAAATGTAGACCCAAATTGTAAGTGGAGCATTCAACTTTACATTCATTGACTATAAATATATATTCATAGCAAAATTAAATAAAATATCATCAGCAAATAGACTTATCATAACATTTTAAAGAATGAGCAATTTAAAGTGTCTCCTCTCCTTTTTCCTCTCCTTTTTCCTCTCCTTTTTCTTCTTTTCATTGGCTTCACCCTCTTCTTCTGCTTCATACAATAATAGTACCCCTAAATGTTCTTCACAACAGAGTCTTGCTTTGCTTATGTTTAAACAAAGTCTTTCCTCCATCAATTATCCCTCGTATGGTTATTATGATTGTGGTGATGAATTGCTTCCAGTTATGAAGAATTGGAAGAGGAACAGTGATTGTTGCAAGTGGAATGGGGTCTTATGCAACCATTTCACAGGTGATCTCATCTCTCTTGATCTTAGCTGTGGAATGCTACAAGGTCACATCCACCGTAACACCACCCTCTTACATCTTCCTCACCTCCAAAGACTCAATCTTGCTTTCAATGATCTCACCAGTTCCAAGTTTCTACAAGAAATTGGAAGGTTTCCTTCTACTCTCACACATCTCAACATCTCTAACTGTTTGTTTGAAGGTGAAGTTTCTTCCAAAATCTCATTCTTTCCTAAATTGGTTTCTCTTGATCTCTCTTGGAATGGGTATGATTACATTCGAATGCAACCTTACGTTTTGAATAATCTACTCCAAAATTCTTCTCATTTGAGAGAGCTTTTGATTGTTGTTGCAAATATCTCTGGGGCTTTACCCACTTGTCTTAACATCTCTTCTCCTCTGAAAACACTCGATCTTAAATGGACTAACTTGGTAGGGAAATTACCAAATAACATATTCAATCTTCCATATTTGGAAACACTTGGTTTAGGATTGAACTTTGACCTCACTGGTACATTACCTGAAGTAAACAAGAGCACTAGTAACAACGCTCTCACATGGTTTGATGTGTCTAACACAAATATATCAGGAGAAATACCTCAATCAATAGGGCACCTGAAGTCTTTGTACTACTTGGATCTCTCTGGCACGTATTTATCAGGAGAAATACCACAATCAATAGGGCAGCTGAAGTCTTTGAATTACTTGAAACTCTCTGACACATATTTATCAGGAGAAATACCCCATTCAATACGACAACTGAAGTCTTTGATCATGTTAGATCTCTCGCGCACAAATTTATCAGGAGAAATACCAGACCCAGTAGGACATCTCATGTCTTTGAACTATTTGTATATATCTGGTTGTCAATTGACGGGTACTCTGCCCAAATCCTTACTTAATCTTGGGAACCTTACCACTCTAAATTTATCATCTAATATGCTCAATGGAACCTTACCTTCGTTCTTGTTTACTCTTCCCTTGCTGACAACCATTTATCTTGACGGTAACATGTTTAATGGTGGATTACCTTTAGAGTTCTTCGGTTGTCAATCATTAAAGAAATTATCACTCAGTTCCAATCAATTTGATGGTGAAATACATCTAGGATCCACTCCAGCATCTCATATTCAGCTCATCAACCTCACTTTTCTTGACCTTTCGTATAACAATTTCACAGGTTTATGGGAATTGGATACTTTTTTATCCATGACCCCAAAGCTTACAGAACTCTATTTATCTTATAGTGGTTTTTCTGTTGTGGCTAACAATGCTACTGCCAATATCAACGTTGATTTTCGACGTTTATCTTTGGCATCTTGCAAGCTAACTTCATTTCCAAAATCCTTACAAACCATGAAATTTCTTGATATGTTAGATCTATCAAATAACAACTTACATGGCCAGATTCCTCTCTGGACACGGGAGATAGGAGGAAATTGGTTGTCTTTTTTGAATCTCTCATTTAACTCCATAAAAAGCTTGCCACAATTTCAATGGAATGGACTTTGGTATTTGTACCTCCAGTCCAACCAGATCCAAGGACCATTCCCTCCATCACTTTGTAACATGAGCAATCTACGGTTTTTGGATATGTCTGATAATAGCTTTGTTGGAGTGATTCCTAGATGTGTAGAAAATATCAGCACTTTTAAAATGATTGATTTGCGAAACAATCATTTTCATGGAACTATTCCAAATGTTTGTGACTGTGGAAGTTTAGAAAGCCTTCTTTTGAATAGAAACCAATTAGAAGGGGAGGTGCCTACTTGTTTTTCAAAATGTTCATCTTTGAAAATACTTGATCTGGGAAACAACCTCTTAAATGACACATTCCCTCATTGGTTAGGAGATCTTCCGAATTTACAGGTTCTTGATCTTAAATCAAACCTTTTTCATGGTCCCCTAGACACCTCTTCTACAACTGATAAATTTCCATTTCCACGTCTGCAAGTTCTCGATGCATCTAATAATTGGTTTGTGGGTCGTCTCCCTCGAAAGTATTTCGAAAATTTCAATGCCATGAGGAACATTTCTAGGAAGGGTTCAAAACCAGAATATTTGGAATCTGGTAACTCCACTGGTTTCTACTACTCGATCACTGTTGTGGTGAAAGGTCAGGAACTCCCATTTCCAAAAATTTTGGTTGACTATACGATTGTTGATTTATCTAACAACAAATTTGATGGAGAGATTCCAAAAGTAATTGGTACTGTTAACTCATTGATTGTGCTGAACTTATCCCACAACAATCTGAATGGTCATATACCACATGCTCTAGGAAATCTCTCTGAGATCGAATCATTAGACCTATCATGGAACCAACTCACAGGAGAGATCCCTCGAAGCCTTGTAGACTTGAAGTTTCTTTCATGCTTAAATCTTTCGGAAAATCATCTTATTGGACGTATTCCACAAGGGAAGCAGTTCAACACATTTAGTGGGAACTCATACGAGGGAAATCTGAATCTTTGTGGGTTTCCGCTATCCAATGAGTGTGAACGTTGGAGTCCTCCACCACTTGTTGAAGCAGATGGAGATGAGGAGGAAAATGGATTCACATGGAAAGTGGTGATGTTGGGATATGGGTGTGGATGTCTAATTGGATTGGTGATGGGGTATCTCATGTTGTCAACCGGAAGGCCAAAGTGGTTTAATGCAATTGCTGATGCGGGTGAGCGTATGATCCACAGAAGGCAAAAAAAGAGAAGATACATATATATCGGGAAGTGAACGCAGTTCTGGGATTGGTACGTGCTTTACATGTTTTTGTTAATTCCACCAAATTGTATAAAAACCGGCTTACTTCGTTTTTATCTTTTAAGAAAATGATGCAGGTAAGGAAGCTTGTATGTGGTGGAGCTCGAAGTTTGAGTCGTATCATAAATAAATCACGTACTTTTTGAGTTCTTTTTTGCTGTTACTTTGTCGGCCGTATAATTTGATTATGTTTTTGATATTTGGTTATCAATACAACAATATATAGTTAACTGATCTTGTTTTTAATGTGCCAATACTGGTATATTGTGTTATTACTATACAACTACTTTCTGTTTTTTATTTGATATTAGCTAGGTGAACTGATACTCTATGTCGTGTGTGTGTGACGTTAGAAAAATGACCGACACAAAAAAAAGTTAATAATCATATATATATCTGTTCGATCACAGCTTGAACAAAATTTTACGAAACTTAACTTTTTCAACATATGATCACATGTTATCACCACGTCAAAAATAAACTCAAAATATATACACGTACCAAAAATAAACTCAAAATGTATACACAGTACGTGTACTTGAGACCCACTTCGAGATTTCAAGCTCATTTTGATAAATTCATTGATCTCATATCGGATGCAAATTACACATTTAACCATTCATGGTTAACATACGCATTTTAATAAACTCTTTTGTCTTCAATCTTAATTTACTATACATGGGAATGTAAGAAACACAGAGAAGAAAAACAGAGCAATAAAAATAGAGAGGCTAACAGAAATCTTTTGCTTATTTGCTATGAGTCCAGGGGCGGACGGAAGAATTGCCAACAAGTGTCGAGTACACCAATAAAATTTCAAAATATTGTATTACATGTGTATTAAAAAAATCAAGTGACACCAATAAAAAAATATGTAAAAGTATCAATTTAGTTATTTCAATTTTAATACATATATTTGCTTAAATATTACTGAGCTTGATTAGTAAAAAAATCATTCAAGTATAAATTTTAGTACGAATTTTATACACGTTCATGAAAAACTTCATTATTATGTATATATTTTTGTAAATCTTCTTATTATGTATATATATCCTTCTAAACTTTCAAAACTCTCGTATATTTCTAAATATTTAATTAACTATTATTAAATCATATAAAGATACATACATAATAATGAGGTTTTACAAAAACGTGTATGAAATTCTACCTTAAATCTATTAACATTTATCCATAAGTAAAATGCCCAAAAATAAAAAAATAAAGCCCAAGAAAAGAACCTGCATGCCTTTGGTTTTTGAAGGAGGGTAGCTGTTGGTGAAAGCAATCACATGGTACTTAAATTGACATAATTGTTTTAGTTGATTAAAAAAATTGTTAACTTTTATATTTTAATTGTAGAAAAATTTAAATCCATGGATAGATTTTAAAAAAGAAGTATCATATCATCCGTTCCATCCAAATCCAGATCTTCAAGCAAAAATCATTCAAATCCTTCCGAAGAAGATTTAACGGAAGGATTTAAATGATAGTCCATGAGATCCTTGTGAACGAAAAGCTAAGACTCGTACATAATAATTGTAAAAAGAAAGTTATTACTTTTGATGGTGACTCGATTTGCTATCAAAGATATGCTAAAAAATCTATTCGTTGAACTTTCTATAAAATAGTGACAACGGTAAACAAAATTCGTGTGAGTCCTCACTCTTTAATATACATGGGAAAAAAAACATTTCGGTAAATCGTTTCCGCTTATTGCTTAATTGATAAAATGCTATTTAGAGTGCATCGGTTGGTTTCTCATAAGAAACATTTTGACAAGCAAGCCTGTATATGCATATGATAGGAGCTGAGGCCTGGGTCAAGAAGAAACCACTAATGCGGCTCAGCAGAAGATGACTTGACCCGACCAGCCCGAACAATCATCCAGCCGGCCCGCTACCGAGATTCATAAACCATCTAGCTTGTGGGACAACTAAAAAGCATGCAATTTCTGCCATATTCACATTTTATTATTCTTAGCATGGTTATCTTATTTTTAGCCACTTATTCACATTTTCCGCCATATTCATTTGACAATTTATGTTAGCATTACTTAGAGTATTTATTCCGCTACTTCTTTTTTTTTTTTTTTTTTTTTTCTATTTCTTGAAAAGTAGACGTATTGTGATCTATGCTGATTTGGCAATCAAGAACAAAAGAATGAAGAAAAAACCCAAGTGATACCAAATACAACTAACAGTGTACTAGATATTGACCTCGGTAATCATCGAACTTAGAAAACGACGGTTAGAACGAGAGATACCGATACTTGGACGGTCACTAATATTTAGCTACTTGATGATTTGTGAGGAGAGTATTAAACTAAAATGAAACAATTAAGCAAGCAGATACTCTTTTTGGTTTTTTTAAAGACATCACCCACTTGGAACTTGATGAGACACACAAATGTAATACTAAAATCAATGTTGTAGAAGTCGCTAGGCGGTAGTCGGCCGTGGAGGTGAAGAGCAGTGATATGACATCTTTTGTATATATTTTTCGTATCATTTTGCCTTACATTCCGGCGGTTTTTGCTTCGATTTATGTAGAAATGGTACTGATTTGCTTCATATTTTATATTCCGTAGCTTTGAAGCCGCCATGTTGCCAAAAAGATGGAAAGGAAGTGGAAACGATGAATCTACGGCTTAGCTATCTGAAGCCACGTTGCATTTTGCTGAAATCTGACACGTCATGACCACGACCTGGGATCATGACCACGACCCAAATACGTGATCACGGCATCTTTTCACGACACGTCAGATATATAAAAAGAGAGCAGCGACCAATTTAGGGCAATCTTCGTTTTTATCTTAGTATAGCCGCATTTTTCACACACTTTAAGGTGCGATTAGTAGGTGTAAGTAGGGTTTTCGATTTTGTATCATAGTTAGGGTTAGATTAGCTAAAGCATTCGGTTATTGGAGTAGATTAAAGCATTCGGTTGCAGTTTATTTTGAGTTTTTCATCCGATTTTGGTACACTCTTTCCCTTAAAGTTTATGTAATGGTAATATCTAGCATAGATTTCGTTTATTTTATTGTTATTAGCATGATTAGTGAGTAATTTAGTTAAACACTTGCTTGGGTTACGTTTTTATATGGATTAGTGGAGTATTTTGATGGTTTTGGTTGAAAATTGTTTGATTCATTGATGTATTTTTGATTCATACGATTAATGTTGGTAGAATTAGTGTTATAGTTGATTTTCTAGCAATATTGTGATAATGATTATTAATTATAAATTCTGATTTTTATAAACTTAATCAAATATATGTGATTTATTAGTTGGTTGTTATTTCTAGCATTATTGTGATTATGAGATAGTGACTAATTAATAAATTGTGAAATCATTGTATGCAAATTAATCCTTAGCAATATTGTGATCATAGGATTAGTTTAATCTTTGATTTCCTTAGACTTGATTAATGTTTATGCGGCTAAATTGAATATTTAGAGTTATTTCCGAGCGCTTGACGTGTAGACAGTTTTAATCTCTAAAAGCTAGATTTAGTTGACTTAATTAATCGTAAAAGACATTTTTTGTTGATTTTATGAAATTGGGGAATACTGGAGAACTCTATACTTGATTTTCTGAAATTAATAAAATATGTCCATGAATCGATTTTAGATCAAAGTTTCAAACTCTTAAACTTTAAAGATTAAAACAGTTGGATTTATTCTAACTTACTTTTCTTTGCAGTCGGGGAGTAGTCGGATTGACATACTTCAAAGTTCTTTGTGAGATAAGTCCTTTGTGATAATTAAACTAACACATATTTAGCATGCAATCATGTGCACCATTATCGCGCGTCAAGCGCCTAAGTACACCCAAACATGTAATCAGATAATTAGCTACTTTAATTGGCTAATCAATACATGAATTAATCCTATTATCACGTCTAGCGCCTAAGAATCAATAACATGCAATCATCACAATTAACAATTAATCACCTACTCATTATCACAATAATGCTAGAATATACAATCAACTATCATTCTTGCAATTGAAACTAAATCACATAAAACACAGCTTGTTTAACACATCATCATTATTATCGCAATAATGCTAAAATCAATACTAAACATTAAACTGAAAATGTCACAAAACAGCTATATAGTTACACAAATATGTCTGTCACAAAAGCACAAGGCCTATACCCACACTTAAGTTCTGTCAGTATAGGGCTATACCCATTCCACTTTCACCCATACTTTTTTTACGCGTAGGTAAAAGTGACGAACCTATATAGTGACACTTATTTAAATTTTAGTGACAGTTTTAGTTTGTTAATTAAAACACTTTTCTTGTAGTGATATATAGGGAAGTGAAGTCAGTATTGTGAATAGTATGTGCTTTACTCTGTTTTAGTTTCAACTAATGACTAAGCACATCATGGGCAATTGGGCATGGCAATTTCATCTCAGGTATGACCACATAAAATAACAAATAGCAATAAATGGCGATGAAAGACTTGAGAATGAATTTTAGAGTTATCTGGCTTGAGTAGTTTATAGCTTTCAAGATTCAAATGCACACGTAATTAATTAACTTGTAAGCAATGTATGATGATACGATCAATCGTGTTTTCTACACTTGGTTCGTATAGTTAATTCTCAGATGAATAATATGAGGTTACCATAGACATAATCCTAATTGATTTACTTTTATTTATTATGTATCCTGGGTGTTGGGACAAGATTTCAACAAAGATGAAATAACAATTTTTAATGAAGGAAAATACTAATGCATATATTGGATAAATAGAAATGCAACCTATATATATAGGCTTACAAAGTAACTCCAATACCAATGAAAGATCAAAATAACTTACAAACCCTTTACTATCTAATAATGAAGAACATTAAAGCTAACAATTAACACAAGTTTAATTGTCAACAAATGAAACATAAAAAACAACTCAAAAGACACAAACTTTAACCATCAAATTTAAAGCAATTAACCACCATATTTTGAAGCATTTATTCAACACACCCCCTTGCTTCAAAATTGTTGACTCCGAGCATCCTTCGAAAACGATTATGTTTTGCCTCCGAAAGTGCCTTGGTAAAAACATCAGCTACTTGATCATTGGTTGGACAGAACTTGAGTTCAATATCTCCTTGAGCCGTGAGTTTGCGAATGTAATGATATCGGATATCAATGTGTTTAGTCCGACTATGAAAGGCTGGATTTTTAGTCATTGCAATAGTTGCTTTGTTGTCGCAAAGTATCTTCGTTGCACCATCTTGTTTGTTGAAAACATCACGCAACAACTTTCGCAACCAGATAGCTTGACAAGCTGCAGAAGTGACAGCAATATACTCTGCCTCGGATGTTGATAATGCAACAACATCTTGCTTCTTGGAGCTCCATGAGATTGCACCAGATCCTAAGCTGAAAACATGACCGGATGTGCTTTTTCGATCATCAATGCATCTTTAGAGTACCAAACACCAAAATCAAAGGTTCCAACAATGTAACGAAGCACCCTTTTCGCTGCTCCAAGGTGTTGCATGGTAGGACTATGCATGTATCTAGACAAAACACTAACCGAATACATAATATCAGGACGAGTGTGTGTTAGATAATTCAACCCACCAATTAGGCTTTTGTAATAGCTCGGATCAGCAGCTTCTGTCCCATCTTCAAGTTGAAATTTTTCATTAGTATTCATGGGTGTAGCTGCCGCTTTACTATTCTGCATTCCAAACCTGTGCAACATGTCTTTTGCATATTTTGTTTGTGACACAAAAATGCCATCTTGGACCTGCTTCACTTCAAGACCAAGAAAGTATTTCAACACTCCTAAATCTGTCATCTCAAACTTCTTCATCATGCATGTCTTAAAATCAGCAACTAAAGTTTCGTTAGAACCAAAATAGATCATATCATCAACATAAATACACACCAGTAAGAAATCTCCATTGTTAGTATTCTTCACATACAGTGTGGGTTCATTCTCACTTCTAACAAACCCATTCTCCAAAAAATACGAGTCAATCTTCTTGTACCAAGCTCGTGGAGCTTGTTTCAAGCCATAAAGCGCCTTCTTAAGCTTATACACTTGTTGGCCATCACCTTTAACAAAGCCTTTGGGCTGAGACACATAAACTTCTTCTTCTAGTTCTCCATTTAAAAATGCAGATTTTACGTCCAATTGATAAATTGACACACCTTTTTTTGCAGCAAGACATAAAAGAGTTCTTACCGTTTCAAACCTTGCAACGGGTGAGAACGTTTCATTGAAATCAATGCCCGGGTGTTGTGCATACCCCTTTGCAACAAGCCTTGCTTTGTACTTCTGTATTGATCCATCAGCATGGTATTTTACTTTGAATACCCACTTAAGTCCAATAGGAGTCTTGCCATCCGGAAGATTTACCAATTCCCATGTTTGATTGCGCTCAATTGCCCTCATTTCTTCCTACATTGCCGCTTCCCATACTTCACTTTCAATAGCATCTTCAAAATACTTTGGTTCCGACACATACAAAGCAAAGTCACAACTTTCATAAATTTCTTCGAGAGATCGAAACTTCTTTGGTGTATGATCATATCCAGATGGGGGCTGAGAGCTTGTTGGTGACGAAGGACCACTATTATTTGGAGTTGAAATGTTATGGGAAGGTGATGAAATTGGAGAACCTGTTGGTGAAGCTGCTGTTGGAACTTCTTCATCTGGTACTGGAACTTCTTTGTGAACATCATTTTTCTCCCATAACCATCCTTCCTCTTCATTAAACTTTACATCCCTGCTAATAATAACTTTGCCACTAACAGGATTATAGAGTCTATATGCTTTGGATTGAGAACTATAGCCAACAAAAATGCATTTTTGTGATTTTTCGTCAAGCTTTGAACGAATGTTAACCAAAGCATAAGCTACACATCCAAAGATCTTTAAATGGCTTACTTGAGGCTTCCTACCCATCCAAGCTTCAAAAGGAGTTCGATTTTGAACCGCCTTCGTTGGGGAAATATTCAGCAAGTAGATCGATGTTGCAACCGCTTCTCCCCAAAATTGATTTGGAAGCCCTCTCGTATTTAACATACTTCTCGCCATCTCCACCACCGTGCGATTTTTCCTCTCCGCAACACCATTTTGTTGTGGACTATACGGGGCTGTTAGTTCCCTGCGTATACCATATTCATCACAAAAGGAAACAAAATCATTAGTTAAAAATTCACCGCCACGATCGGTTCGAAGAACTTTAAGACTTTTGTTGCTTTGTTTCTCCACCATTGCCTTAAATTTCTTGAAACTTTCAAAAGTTTCTGATTTGAATTTCAAGAAATAGATCCAACTCATACGACTATAGTCATCGGTAAAGAGTAGAAAATATCGACTCCCGCCAAGTGACTCGGTTTTCATTGGACCGCAAAGATCAGCATGCACAAGTTCAAGACAATCATTGGCCCTCCAAGCTTTGCCTACAGGAAATGAAACCCTGCTTTGTTTTCCATATACACATCCCTCGCAAAAGTGAAGATCGTTAATCAATCACAGGCAAACCAACCACCATATCCTTTTGAGTTAGCAACCTCAAGCCTTTCATATTTAAATGACCATATCGCAAATGCCACAAATCTGCCTCTGAAATTTCTTTGGCTACCATAGCATTTTTTTTCATATTCACGAGAAACTTCAAGCGGAAACATCCTGTTTGTGGTCATCTGAACTTCAAAAAGATTTTTTCCAGTGTTTTTATCATGAATGCAACATGAATTATGATCAAATAAAACACTTAATCCACTAGTCAATAGTTGTCCTACACTTAAAAGATTATGTGCAAGACAAGGAACAAATTGCACATCATGCAAAAGCTTTGTACTAGCATGTGAGATTTGAATAGCAACGGTACCTCTTCCTTCAACTTTCATCGGTTTGTCATTGCCAAGCCTCACCTCAGATTTTTGTGATTCATCAAGCTCCTTGAACATTTCCTTAACACCACACATGTGGTTGGAGCAACCACTATCTATGAACCACACATCATTTCGAACATGACCCATAGACGATTGAGCCATAAATAGATTTCCTTCCTCTTGAACATGCTCGGTAAACTGAGCATGTTTTTGTTCTTCCTTTTGTTTAATCCAGCAATAGGGTTCAGTGTGACCAATTTTTTTACAATGACGACATTGCAAAGTGCTCTTATGTTGCCTTTGATCACCTTGATTTCTTCCTCGACCTCTGCCACGGCCTCGCCCATGGAAACCACCTCTGTTGTGCCCAACATTTCCAGAGTAGTTGGTTTTTCCTTTTACTTGAAATGCCTTATCCTCAACTTTTTCTGGTGACCTGTTCAACCTATCTTCATGTGCTATCAAAGAACTCATCAATTCATCAAAAGTGTAAGTAGATAAGTCCTTTGATTCTTCAATTGCCGCAACCACATGATCAAATTTAGACGTTAGACTTCTCAAAACTTTGCAAACAACAGTTTGATTACTTACCGCATCACCATACATCTTCATGTGGTTGACAATTCCAGAAACTCTTGACATGTAATCTTGAACCGTTTCTTTCTCCTTCATGCCAAGATTTTCGAAATCACGTCGAAGAGTTTGCAACTTCACAGCAATTACATTCTTGTCACCCAAAAATTCTGTCCGAAGAATCTCCCATGCCTGTTTCGAAGTAGTCGCCGCTGCAATTCTTGGGAAAATCTCATCAGCAAGAGCCTGCTGGATGAGAACCAATGCTTTAGCATCTTTCTTGCGAGTCTCCCGTAAACGAGTATCATTTTCTCCGGCTTGACTCCCTGCTGCCTCGTCAAAACCTTGCTCTACTAACTCCCATAGCTCTTGCGATCTGAAAAGAGTCTTCATTTTCAAACTCCAAAAATGATAATTCTGTCCTTTAAAAATTGGGATTAAGGACTGCGAATTTAGGTTGGTGCTATTAGCTGCCATGGGAAAAAAAAAAATGTTTGCTCTAGACCTCGAACCTGGTATTGAGAAATCAAAGAAAAAAGGACTGCTTGTGCCTAAATTTTTCTCAAAGCTCTGATACCACTTTGTTGGGACAAGATTTCAACAAAGATGAAATAACAATTTTTAATGAAGGAAAATACTAATGCATATATTGGATAAATAGAAATGCAACCTATATATATAGGCTTACAAAGTAACTCCAATACCAATGAAAGATCAAAATAACTTACAAACCCTTTACTATCTAATAATGAAGAACATTAAAGCTAACAATTAACACAAGTTTAATTGTCAACAAATGAAACATAAAAAACAACTCAAAAGACACAAACTTTAACCATCAAATTTAAAGCAATTAACCACCATATTTTGAAGCATTTATTCAACACTGGGCACAACTCGTGTTCTTTTGAAAGATCGTGTTAATCCCTAGTTACTGAATACGACACAACAAGTACACTAAATACAAACTGTTTTGCAATAATCAACCAATGTAAATACAAAACATATTTTCCAATGCACATAAAATGTTTAATAGTTTTCTACATTCATGTCAGATGCAAAAATTCAGTCCCAAAGGTACAATTTAAAGTTTCAAAGCTCAATGGATTTGAAATGGGGATTTAATAAACATGGAGAAGAAAAACAAAGGAATAAAACAGAGAGTCAGAGAGGCTATTGGAAACTTTAATTTTTGGATTCCAATAATAAGTTCATCATTTATTAAACATTACAAGAAGTTACATAACTATTTCCAACATTACAGGAGCCAAAACTACTTCAAACCAAATGAAAAACTGAATGCTAATAGACATAAAATTCCATGAAACAGCAACAAACATTGATTTGTGGCTGGTTAGCTGTTTCCGCAATGTTCGACTGATCCACTTTTTTAATCGAGCTTTATTTGAGTTTTAGGATATAACAAGCTGCACTTATCATGTTAAAGTTGTTGGGTAACGAGTTGAACGGATATATAATGTTTGTACAAGTCACATGCCTAACAAATGACTTCGTTTTTTTTATGATTTTTGTTATTTTGATGGTCATACACGAATAATAATGATTATATTATTCGTTATTTGGATAGAAATACAAGCCATGATGAACTTTTCTTGGCTCTAATGTAATAATTGTTGGAAAGGATCCGTATAAACACTGAACTTTGCACAGAATCTTGCTTTTATTAAGAATCTAAATTCACACAACTACAATGTTGAATAAGGTTCCTATTTATACTAGTCTAAGAGGTGCGAACGAAAGGTTGCAACTCTTCATGGAACCCTTTCATGAATGGTTGTATCTTTTCCGAATAGACACAACTCTTCGTGAATTATCAAGTGCTATTTTTGGTCCTTGCACTTTCTATAATTACATAATCAATACAATAACTAATCTATTTTACATATCTAGTCTAACAATCATGATTAATCCATCAACAATTACTCAAACTATTGGAAGAAGGTATCAAAATTTGTTGATGAAAATCAACTAATTACTCCTCTGTTTTCACTTTTTCTTTGTAGCCAGATGAAAATGAGCCTGCAATTTTTTTTCTATATTCAAGCTAAATTAAAACGATCTTCAATTTTGATTTGTTTTGGTCGTGAGGTGAATATACAATCTTACACCGAGTTTAGCCCAAATATGCATTCTTCAATGTGTGTTTCTTCAGTTAAAACCTTCTTCACACTTACAATTATTATCATTTCATACATTTATATATATGAACAAGTTTAAAAAAATTATACACTCTTCTAAAGTAAAAAATGTGTATAATTCATAAAGACTTAATTAAGTCCAAGTCAATTTTAGTGGAAGAAGTTTCATTGATGGAGGTTTGTTCATCATTGCATTTTATAAGGTCTTCAATTGAAGTCATCATCCATTTAGATGTTGAGTTAGGCCAATAAGCAATAAGTGGTGGAGACTTGAATAGTCTACACCAAGAGAAAATTAATAGAATTGGAAGTGCCTAAATAACTTCATAATTAGTCTTTGCCACAAACAACTAAAATCCACTCAGTAACTTTGTTAGAAGATTCTTGCATCGTCTTTGTCCTTTTTCGTTTGCGTCAATAACATCATCACTATAACATATTCATAGTGTGAGCTTAAATTATAAATTTTGTAACAATCATACCATCAATATTAATACAACGATTATCATTTGTGTAAGTTTAATATTATCATTGAATGAAACATAATAAAACTTGGCATGTTTAGCGTGAAGACTAATTCACATATTCATGTATTTGTTGTTGTAAGAAGAAGCATTAATTGGCAAAGAAAACTTTACTAACAGTTTTCCATAAAGACTTGGTCCCAAGCAACTCGGAACAAGTTTCATTGTTAGATGATGATTTAACATTGCATTAAATTTATACCACTCGATCAACCGAAAAACGATGGAAAATACATAACCAACACATTTCAGAGCGCTTCGAGTCACTCACTTAAAAGCAGAGTGGAATGAGAAGTAATGAGCCATGATGACTAAAAAAGTAGTCTTGAAAAGTCTACACAAATACACAAGACTTTAAGCTCAATAATTTTGGAATTAATCGGTTAATTTATATTAATTTTGAAAATAATTTTTTATGAAAGTTAAGTTACGACTTCTAGAAAAAACAATGAATATAGAAAACCTAAATGAAAGTCAATTTGCTAAAGATATTATGTGAAATATGTTACTATTTTAATGCAATTTTCATCGAGTTGAAAATAAAATAAGTTCGAAGGTATTGAGTACACACTTATATAAATTCAGTAAACTATTTTAGTCCAACCATAATTTGCATATTTTCTAGAAAAATATGCCGACACAGATTATCAACCTTAAGTGTTTTGAAAGAACTTGAAGGAATAGTTTGTAATACTTCATTGACTATAAATATATATTTATTCATAGCAAAATAAGGTATTATTTGGATATACACTTGTAACAATTTAAAGAATGAGCAATTTAAAGTCTCTCCTCTCCTATTTCCTCTTCTTTTTCTTCTTTTCATTCTCTTCATCCTCTTATGCTTCATACAATCACAGTACCCCTAAATGTTCTTCACAACAGAGTATTGCTTTGCTTATGTTTAAGCAAAGTCTTTCCTCCATCAAATATTCCTCAGATGAATATTATTAACAATGTGGTGATGATGTGCTTCCAGTTATGATGAATTGGAAGAGGAATAGTGATTGTTGCAAGTGGAATGGGGTCTTATGCAACCATTTCACAGGTGATGTTATCTATCTCGATCTTAGCTGTGGAATGCTACAAGGTGACATCCACCCTAACACCACCCTCTTTCATCTTCCTCACCTCCAAAGACTCAACCTTGCTCACAACTATCTCAGTGGTTCCAAATTTCTACAACAAATCGGAAGGTTTCCTACTTCTACTCTCACACATCTCAACATCTCTGGGTGTTGGTTTGAAGGTGAAATTTCTTCCAAAATCTCTTTCTTTCCTAAATTGGTTTCTCTTGATATCTCTTGGAATTGGATTCGTGTGCCACCTTACATTTTGAATAGTCTGCTGCAAAATTCTACTCATTTGAGAGATCTCGTGATTGTTGGTGCAAATATCTCTGGGGCTTTACCCACTTGTCTTAACATCTCTTCTCCTCTGAAAATACTCAATCTTGAAAATACTAATTTGCAAGGGAAATTACCAAATAACATCTTCAATCTTCCATATTTGGAAACACTTGGTTTGGGATTTAACTTTGACCTCACTGGTTCATTTCCTGAAGTAAGCAAGAGCACTAGTAACAACTCTCTCACGTGGTTAGATCTCTCTTTCACATATTTATCAGGAGAAATACCCCAATCAATAGGCCAGTTGAATTCTTTGACCTACTTGGATCTCTCTAAAACAAATTTATCAAGAGAATTACCCCAATCAATAGGGCAGTTAAAGTCTTTGACCTACTTGGAACTCTCTGGCACATATTCATCAGGAGAAATACCAGACTCTGTAGGACATCTCATGTCTTTGAACTATTTGGGTATATTTGGTTGTCAATTGACGGGTACTCTGCCCAAATCCTTAATTAATCTTAGGAACCTTACCACTCTAGATTTATCATATAACATGCTCAATGGAACCTTACCTTCATTCTTGTTTACTCTTCCCTTGCTAACACACATTCGTCTTGGCGGTAACATGTTTAGTGGTGGATTACCTCTAGAGTTCTTCCGCTGTCAATCATTATGGGAATTATCACTAGGATCCAATCAATTTGATGGCGAAATTCATCTAGGATCCACTCCACCATCTCATATTAAGCTCATCAACCTCACTTCTCTTGACCTATCATATAACAATTTCACGGGTTTATGGGAAATAGATGCTTTTTTATCCATGACACCGAAGCTTAGAGAACTCGATTTCTCTTATAGTGGTATATCTGTTGTGGCTAACAATGCTACTGCCAATATCAACACGGATTGTCGACACCTATATTTAATATCTTGCAAGCTAACTTCATTTCCAAAATCCATACAAACCATGAAAAATCTTGAAACTTTAGATCTATCAAATAACAACATACATGGCCCTACTCCTAATTGGGCAGGGGAGATAGGAGGAAATGGGTTGACTTATTTGAATCTATCACATAACTCCATAACAAGCTTGCCACAATTTCACTGGAATGGACTTCAGTATTTGGACCTCCAGTCCAACCAGATCCAAGGACGATTCCCTCAATCAATCTGTAACATTAGCTATTTACGATATTTGGACATGTCTGATAATAGCTTTGGTGGAGTGTTCCCTAGATGTGTAGAGAATATCAGCACTTTTCAAATGATTGATTTGCGGAACAATCATTTTCATGGCAGTATTCCAGATGTATGTGACTGTGGAAGTTTAGAAAGCCTTCTTTTGAATGGAAACCAATTAGAAGGGGAGGTGCCTACTTGTTTTTCCAAATGTTCATCTTTGACAATACTTGATCTGGGAAACAACCTCTTAAATGGCACATTCCCTCATTGGTTAGGAGATCTTCCATATTTACAGGTTCTTGATCTTAAATCAAACCTTTTGCATGGTCCGTTTGACACCTCTTCTACAATTGAATTTCCATTTCTACGTCTGCAAGTTCTCGATGTATCTAATAATGAGTTTGCGGGCCGTCTCCCACAAAGATATTTTGAAAATTTCAATTCCGTGAAGGGGGTTATAAGGAAGGGCTCGAAACCAGAATATTTGGGCGTTGGTGGATTGTACTACTCAATCATTGTTGTGGTGAAAGGTAAGGAACTCTTATTTAAAAAAATTTTGGTTGACTACACGATTGTTGATTTATCCAATAACAAATTTGAAGGAGAGATTCCAAACATCGTCGGCACTCTAAATTCGTTGATAGTGCTCAACTTATCTCACAACAATCTCAATGGTCATATCTAGGGGTGTTCAAAAGAAACCGGAAAACCGAAAAACCGAGCCGGACCGGTCAATCCGAAACCGAAAAAACCGAAATCCGAAAAAACCGACATATGACGGACCGGTTACGGTTTTCATTTTAATAAACCGCGGGTAACCGACCGAACCGAACATAAACATATCACAAATATTTACATATAAATAGATAAAGTACAAGTGATGCAGGCACAAGTATAGAGGATCGGACCATTATGTTTCTGGAGGCCCAAGATAGAGCCCGTAATAAAAGGGGCTAAACGAAAACGGCCCTAACTTTTGACTCGGGTCTCCGTTTGGGGCGAATCAGGTGTCCAAACGACCGTTGGCTCGAGCTCCACGGAGTGACAAACGGCCGAAGGCGGGTTGCCCAACCATTCGGCCCAAATTCGACCCGGAATGAGTGTTACGGGCCTTTTTATGAATTTTATCGGTTATTTGGGTTTTTATTTTTGTTTCCTGGGTCGACCCGCTGGGTTATTTGACTCGTTTTAAGTTTCTAGTTTCTTTTTAAAGTGTGTTGAACTTATGTATGAAACAGTTTATGAAAGAAGAAAATTTCTCTCTTTTCCAAATTTCCGAGTTCAAATCGGTTGTTTGAAGCCTAATCGTTTGGTATTCACAGAATCAACAAACTTTTAGTAGAGATTGTTCTGGAATTCCTTGAATCAACAGAATAATCTATATTTCTATTTGCTACGCTGCATCAACAAGCTAAAATATTATATTTATAGTTTCATTTTAATTAAAAATTTGTTTGTTTAAGTAGTTTTATGAAAATTTTAATGTAATTGATATATTTATTACGAATAAACTTAAGTTTAAGGAACAATCAAAGTTTAAAAATTTTATATTTCTATACTTTTATTATTTATAAATAGATAACAACTATCCGAAAACCGAACCGCATATAACCGAAACCGTAAAGCGGGTAACCGAAACCGAAAATACGGTTCACACTTTTGCTACTAACCGAACCGAACCGGTCCATGAGCAGCCCTAGTCATATCCCACATGCTCTCGGAGATCTCTCAGACATAGAATCATTAGACCTATCTTCGAACCAACTCACAGGATATATCCCTCAAAGTCTAGTAGACTTGAATTTTCTTTCATGCTTAAATCTTTCGGAAAACCATCTCGTTGGGCGTATTCCACGAGGAAATCAGTTCAACACATTTAGTGGGAACTCATACGAGGGGAATCCGAATCTTTGTGGGTTTCCACTATCCAATGGTTGTGAACATTGGAGTCCTCCACAGCTTGTTGAAGTAGATGGAGATGAGGAGGAGGAAAATGGATTGACATGGAAAGTGGTGATGTTGGGATATGGATGCGGAAGTCTAATTGGATTGGTGATGGGGTATCTCATGTTCTCAACTGGAAGGCCAAAGTGGTTTAATGCAATTGCTGATGCGAGTGAGCGTATGATCCACAGAAGGCAAAAAAAGAGAAGATACATATATATCGGGAAGTGAAAGCAGTTTTGTGATTGGTACGTGCTTCACATGTTTCCCTTAATTTCAACTAATCATATAAAAAAATGCCTTACTTGCTTTTTCTTTTTCTAAGAATGATATAGGTAAAGAAGCTTGTACTTGGTGGAGCTGGATGTTTGAACAATACAATCATAAATACGCCTCTCGGGCTGTCAGGCACCTGCTTCTGTCTCTGTTTTGAATCTGTTATTAGGAATCATTACTTCACTCATTTTGTCATGTTCTTCAACCTTCAATGAATTCTTTTCCTGTTACCTTGATGGCCGTACATATAAATTTAATTATGTTTTTTATATTTATATATCAATACAACGATAGTGAATTAATTACTCTGTTTTACTTTGTTTTTATTAGATGGTAAGTAAGCCATGACACATCATGTATATCGTGTGTGCGACGTGAGAGAAATGACAGACGCAATAAGACTTAACAATCATATATTGCTGTTGGATCTCAGAGCGAACAAAATGTCACAAAACTTAGCTTTTTCACACATCATCATCTCATCGAAGTCATTTCTAGTTATCAAAATTTCAGTAAAAAGCAATAATATTGATGAAAGATGAAAATGAATTTTAAAACTATCTATCTGGATTATTTTAAAAATAATCAAATGTATTTATCTTTTTAGGTGGAACGTGAACGTTGGAGTCCTCCACCACTTGTTGAAGCAGATGGAGATGAGGAGGAAAATGGATTCACATGGAAAGTGGTGATGTTGGGATATGGATGCGGAAGTCTAATTGGATTGGTGATGGGGTATCTCATGTTGTCAACTGGAAGACCAAAGTGGTTTAATGCAATTGCTGACGCGGGTGAGCGTATGATCCACAGAAGGTATAAAAAGAGAAGATACATATATATCGGGAAGTGAAATCAGTTTTTGATCAATGGTACGTGCTTTACATGTTTTTGTTAATATCACCAAATTTTATAAAAACCGGCTTATTCGTTTTTTCTTTTAAGAAAATGATGCAGGTAAGGAAGCTTGTATGTGGTGGAGCTGGAAGTTTGAATCATACAATCATAAATAAATCACATACTCTTTGAGTTCTTTTTTGTTGTTACTTTGACGGCCGTATAATTTGATTATGTTTTTGACATTTGGGTATCAATACAACAATATACAGTTAACTGATCTTGTTAATTTGTAATGTGACAATAGTGTAATTAGTAATCATATATTTCTGTTTTTTATTTGATAGTAGCTAGGTGAACTGATACTATATGTCGTGTGTGTGTGACGTTAGAAAAATGACTGACACAAAAACAAGTTAATAATCATATATTTCTGTTGCTCGAACAAAATTTTACGGAACTTAACTTTTTCAACATATGATCACATGTTGTCACCACGTCACAAATAAACTCAAAATATATATACATGCAGTACGTGTACTTTAGATCCACTTCGAGATTTCAAGCTCGTTTTGATAAATTCATTGATCTCATCATCCTTATATGTGTGGTGTCTGTTTCCATGTTCATATCAGATGCAAAATACACATTTAAAATACACATTTTAACTCTTGTGTCTTCAATCTTAATTTGAACAGAGAGAAGAAAAACAGAGGAATAAAAATAGAGATGTTATTGGAAAATATTTACATGTTTTTGTTATTGGCTATGAGTCCAGGGTCAAGTAGACCAGTAAATTTTAAAAATAGTGTACTAGATGTGTATAAAATTTTTTTTAGTGACACCTAGAAGTTTTTTTTTTTTTTTTTTGATGATATCAATAAAAAATATATGAAAGTATTTATTTATTATTTCAATTTTAATACATATATTTGTTTAAAATATTACTGAACTTGATTAGTAATAAATTTAAAAAAAAAAATCATTTGTGTATAAAATCTAGGAAGAATTCCATTCACGTTCTTGAAAAACTTCATTATTACACATATATTCTTGTAAATTTTCTTATTACGTATATATATTTCTAAACTTTTAAAACTCTCGTATATGTCCAAATATCTAATTAATTGTTATTTAATCATTTGAAAATTAAAAAAATTAGTTTTTTTTTATTTCATCCATTTATAAAATTCTTAAAGTACCCCTCATAAACACACAGATAAAAAAGCCTGCCAGTCTCCTAAATCCCAGAACAAAAAATGATATGGACGACATAGTTGACAACTCGTCATCGAGATGAGAGTTCATGGTTCACTTACCCACCGACTATTGAGTACGTTTATACAATAATTACATTTGTAAGTTTATACGATATTTGAAGGAGGGCCAAAGATTTACCGGGCTGTAGCTGTTGGTGAAAGCAATCACATGCTACTTAAATTGACATAATTGTTTTAGTTGATTAAAAAAATTGTTAACTTTTATATTTTAATCGTAGAAAAATTTAAATCCATGGATAGATTTTAAAAAAGAAGTATCATATCATCCGTTCCATCCAAATCCAGATCTTCAAGCAAAAATCATTCAAACCCTTCCGAAGAATTTAACGGAAGGATTTAAATGACGTCCATGTCATTATTTTATTGGTCAGTTAAGCATTTTACTAAATTCAATTGTTTTTTCGGCTGCAACTGCAAAAAAATCAAATTAATAGTAAATAAAAATAACGACTAAATATGTATAAAAAATATGACCAACATAAATCAAAATATTAACCAAAGTTGGTAACAAAAAAGAAGTTAATCCGAAAACCGGCTTTATATTGTTCCATACTATGCTGACAAAATGAAAAAAAACATATGTCACAGGAACAATAATCAATGTTATAAATTAATGAGTTACTCATACGTAAGTACATTAGATTTTCGGTCAACAGAAGAGATAAATGTTGTTTTTTCAACAGTAGAACTCATTATGCTTTTTTACCTTTTCGACGTAATACAGAAGCTCAACAATGTATCAAATGTAGACCCAAATTGTAAGTGGAGCATTCAACTTTACATTCACCGACTATAAATATATATTCATAGCAAAATAAAATACCATCAGCAAATAAACTTATAACAATTTAAAGAATGAGCAATTTAAAGTGTCTCCTCTCCTTTTTCCTCTCCCTTTTCGTCTATTCATTCGCTTCATCCTCTTATGCTTCATACAATCACAGTACCCCTAAATGTTCTTCACAACAGAGTCTTGCTTTGCTTATGTTTAAGCAAAGTCTTTCCTCCATCAATGATTCCTCATTCGATTATTATTATGATGATTGTGGTGATGAATTGGTTTCAGTTATGAAGAATTGGAAGAGGAATAGTGATTGTTGCAAGTGGAATGGGGTCTTATGCAACCATTTCACAGGTGATGTTATCTCTCTCGATCTTAGCTGTGGAATGCTACAAGGTCACATCCACCCTAACACCACCCTTTTTCGTCTTCCTCACCTTCAAAGACTCAACCTTGCTTTCAATAATCTCACTGGTTCCAAGTTTCTTCAATAAATTGGAAGGTTTCCTACTTCTACTCTCACACATCTCAACATCTCTGGGTGTTTGTTTGAAGGTGAAATTTCTTCCAAAATCTCTTTCTTTCCTAAATTGGTTTCTCTTGATCTCTCTTTGAATGGGTATCATTACATTCGAATGCAACCTTATGTTTTGAATAATCTACTCCAAAATTCTTCTCATTTGAGAGACCTTTTGATTGATTATGTTAATATCTCTGGGGCTTTACCCACTTGTCTTAACGTCTCTTCTCCTCTGAAAACACTCAATCTTGAAGAAACTAATTTGCTAGGGAAATTACCAAATAACATATTCAATCTTCCATATTTGGAAACACTTGGTTTAAGATTGAACTTTGATCTCACTGGTACATTACATGAAGTAAACAAGAGCACTAGTAACAACGCTCTCACGTGGTTTGACGTCTCTAACACAAAATTATCAGGAGAAATACCCCAATCAATAGGGCAACTGGAGTCTTTGACCTACTTTGATCTCTCTGGTTGTCAATTGACGGGTACTCTGCCCAAATCCTTAGTTAATCTTGGGAACCTTACCACTCTATATTTATCAGATAATATGCTCAATGGAACCTTACCTTCCTTCTTGTTTACTCTTCCCTTGCTGACTGGCATTTATCTTGACGGTAACATGTTTAATGGTGGATTACCTTTAGAGTTCTTCGGTTGTCAATCATTAAAGAAATTATCACTCAGTTCCAATCAATTTGATGGTGAAATACATCTAGGATCCACTCCACCATCTCATATTCAGCTCATCAACCTCACTTTTCTTGACCTTTCGTATAACAATTTCACGGGTTTATGGGAATTGGATACTTTTTTATCTATGACCCCAAAGCTTACAAGACACGATCTCTCTTGCAGCGGTTTATCTGTTGTGGCTAACAATGCTACTGCCAATATAATAAACGCTGATTTTCAATAGTTACATTTGAGATCTTGCAAGCTAACTTCATTTCCAGAGTTCTTACGAACCATGAAAAATCTTGAAGAGTTAGATCTATCTAATAACAACATACATGGCCAGATTCCTAATTGGGCAGGGGAGATAGGAGGAAATAGGTTGACTTATTTGAATCTCTCATTTAACTCCATAACAAGCTTGCCACAATTTCAATGTAATGGACTACAGTCTTTTTACCTCCAGTCCAACCAGATCCAAGAACCATTCCCTCAATCAATCTGTAACATGATTGATTTGCGGAACAATCGTTTTCATGGCAGTATTCCATATATATGTGTCTGTGAAAGTTTGGAAAGCCTTGTTATGAATGGAAACCAATTGGAAGGAGAGGTGCCTACTTGTTTTTCCAATTGTTCATCTTTGACAATACTTGATCCGGGAAACAACCTCTTAAATGGCACATTTCCGCATTGGTTAGGAGATCTTCCGAACTTACAGGTTCTTGATCTTAAATCTAACCTTTTCCATGGTCCCCTAGACACCTCTTCTACAATTAAAATTCCATTTCCACGTTTGCAAGTTCTCGATGCATCTAATAATGGGGTTGTGGGTCGTCTTCCTCGAAAATATTTCGAAAACTTTAATGCCAAGAAGAACATTGCTAGGAAGGGCTCAAAACCAAAATATTTGGAATTTGGTAACTTCACTGGTTTGTACTACTCGATCATTGTTGTGGTGAAAGGTCTGGAACTCTCATTTTCCAAAATTGCGGTTGACTACACGATTGTTGACTTATCAAATAACAAATTTGAAGGAGAGATTCCAAACGTCATTGGTACTCTTAACTCCCTGATTGTGTTGAACTTGTCCCACAACAATCTCAATGTTCATATACCACGTGCTCTAGGAAATCTCTCTGAGATTTGATACATTAGACCTATCGTGGAACCAACTCACCGGAAAGATCCCTCAAAGTCTAGCAGACTTGAAGTTCCTTTCATGGTTAAATCTTTCGGAAAACCATCTCGTTGGACGTATTCCACAAGGAAAGCAGTTCAACACATTTAGTGGGAACTCATACGAGGGGAATCTAAATCTTTGTGGGTTTCCGCTATCCAATGACTGTGAACGTTGGAGTCGTCCACCACTTGTTGAAGCAGATGGAGACGAGGAGGAAAATGGATTCACATGGAAAGTGGTGATGTTGGGATTTGGATGTGGAAGTTTAATTGGATTGGTAATGGGGTATCTCATGTTGTCAACTGGAAGGCCAAAGTGGTTTAACGCAATTGCTGATGCGGGTGAGCGTATGATCCACAGAAGGCAAAAAAAGAGAAGATACATATACATCGGGAAGTGAATCAGTTTTTGAATGGTACGTGCTTTACATGTTTTTGTTAATTCCACCAAATTGTATAAAAACCGGCTTACTTCGTTTTTATCTTTAAAGAAAATGATGCAGGTAAGGAAGCTTGTATGTGGTGGAGCTCGAAGTTTGAGTCGTATCATAAATAAATCACGTACTTTTTGAGTTCTTTTTTGCTGTTACTTTGTCGGCCGTATAATTTGATTATGTTTTTGATATTTGGGTATCAATACAACAATATATAGTTAACTGATCTTGTTTTTAATGTGCCAATACTGGTATATTGTGTTATTACTATACAACTACTTTCTGTTTTTTATTTGATAGTAGCTAGGTGAACTGATACAATATGTCGTGTGTGTGACGTTAGAAAAATGACTGACACAAAAACAAGTTAATAATCATATATTTCTGTTCGATCACAGCTTGAACAAAATTTTACGAAACTTAACTTTTACAACATATGATCACATGTTATCACCACATCAAGAATAAACTCAAAATATCTGGTACATGTACTTAATTAAGATCCACTTCGAGATTTTAAGCTCGTTTTGATAAATTCATTGATCTCATATCGGATGCAAATTACACATTTAACCATTCATGGTTAACATACGCATTTTAATAAACTCTTTTGTCTTCAATCTTAATTTACTATACATGGGAATGTAAGAAACACAGAGAAGAAAAACAGAGCAATAAAAATAGAGAGGCTAACAGAAATCTTTTGCTTATTTGCTTATTGGCTATGAGTCCAGGGGCGGACGGAAGAATCGCCAACAAGTGTCGAGTACACCAATAAAATTTCAAAATATTGTATTACATGTGTATTAAAAAAATCAAGTGACACCTAGAATTTTTTTAGGTGACACCAATAAAAAAAAATATAAAAGTATTAATTTAGTTATTTCAATTTTAATACATATATTTGTTTAAATATTACTGAGCTTAATTAGTAAAAAAATCATTCAAGTATAAATTTTAGTACGAATTTTATACACGTTCATGAAAAACTTCATTATTATGTATCTATTTTTGTAAATCTGCTTATTATGTATATATTTTTGTAAATCTTCTTATTATGTATATATATCCTTCCTTCTAAACTTTTAAAACTCCGTATATGTCTAAATATTTAATTAACTATTATTAAATCATATAAAGATACATACATAATAATGAGGTTTTACAAAAACGTGTATGAAATTCTCCCTTAAATCTATTAACATTTATCCATAAGTAAAATGCCCAAAAATAAAAAAATAAAGCCCAAGAAAAGAACCTGCATGCCTTTGGTTTTTGAAGGAGGGCCAAAGATTTAGCTGTTGGTGAAAGCAATCACATGCTACTTAAATTGACATAATTGTTTTAGTTGATTAAAAAATTGTTAACTTTTATATTTTAATTGTAGAAAAATTTAAATCCATGGATAGATTTTAAAAAAGAAGTATCATATCATCCGTTCCATCCAAATCCAGATCTTCAAGCAAAAATCATTCAAACCCTTCCACGGAAGGATTTAAATGATATTCCATGAGATCCTTGTGAACGAAAAGCTAAGACTCGTACATAATAATTGTAAAAAGAAAGTTATTACTTTTGTTGGTGACTCGATTTGCTATCAAAGATATGCTAAAAAATCTATTTGTTGAACTTTCTATAAAATAGTGACAACGGTAAACAAAATTCGTGTGAGTCCTCACTCTTTAATATACATGGGCAAAAAAACATTTCGGTAAATCGTTTCCGCTTATTGCTTGATTGATAAAATGCTATTTAGAGTGCATGGGTTGGTTTCTCATAAGAAACATTTTGACAAACAAGCCAGTATATGCATATGATAGGAGCTGAGGCTCAGCAGAAGATGACTTGATCCGACCAGCCCGAACAATCATCCAGCCGGCCCGCTACCGAGATTCATAAACCATCTAGCTTGTGGGACAACTAAAAAGCATGCAATTTCTGCCATATTCACATTTTATTATTCTTAGCATGGTTATCTTATTTTTAGCCACTTATTCACATTTTCCGCCATATTCATTTGACAATTTATGTTAGCATTATTTAGAGTATTTATTCCGCTACTTGTTTTTTTTTTTTTTCTATTTCTTGAAAAGAGACGTATTGTGATCTATGCTGATTTGGCAATCAAGAACAAAAGAATGAAGAAAAAACCCAAGTGATACCAAATACAACTGACAGTGTACTAGATATTGACCTCGGTAATTATCGAACTTAGAAAACGACGGTTAGAAACGAGAGATACCGATACTTGGACAGTCACTAATATTTAGCTACTTGATGATTTGTGAGGAGAGTATTAAACTAAAATGAAACAATTAAGCAAGCAGATAATCTTTTTGGTTTTTTTTTTAAAGACATCACCCACTTGGAACTTGATGAGACACACAAATGTAATACTAAAATCAATGTTGTAGAAGTCGCTAGGCGGTAGTCGGCCGTGGAGGTGAGGAGCAGTCGGGGAGTAGTCGGATTGACATACTTCAAAGTTCTTTGTGAGATAAGTCCTTTGTGATAATTAAACTAACACATATTTAGCATGCAATTATGTGCACCATTATCGCGCGTCAAGCGCCTAGGTACACACTACAAACATGTAATCAGATAATTAGCTACTTTAATTGGCTAATCAATACATGAATTAATCATATTATCACGTCTAGCGCCTAAGAATGAATAACATGCAATCATCACAATTAACAATTAATCACCTACTCATTATCACAATAATGCTAGAATATACAATCAACTATCATTCTTGCAATTAAAACTAAATCACATAAAACACAGCTTCTTTAACACATCATCATTATTATCGCAATAATGCTAAAATCAATACTAAACATTAAACTGAAAATGTCACAAAACAGCTATATAGTTACACAATATGTCTGTCACAAAAGCACAAGGCCTATACCCACACTTAAGTTCTGTCAGTATAGGGCTATACCCATTCCACTTTCACCCAATACTTTTTTTATGTGCAGGTAAAAGTGATGAACCCATATAGTGACACTTATTTAAGTATTAGTGACAGTTTTAGTTTGTTAATTAAAACGCTTTTCTTGTAGTGATATATAGGGAAGTGAAGTCAGTATTGTGAATAGTATGTGCTTTACTCTGTTTTAGTTTCAACTAATGACTAAGCACATCATGGGCAATTGGGCATGGCAATTTCATCTCAGGTATGACCACATAAAATAACAAAGAGCAATAAATGGCGATGAAAGACTTGAGAATGAATTTTAGAGTTATCTGGCTTGAGTAGTTTATAGCTTTCAAGATTCAAATGCACACGTAATTAATTAACTTGTAAGCAATGTATTATGATACGATCAATCGTGTTTTCTACAATTGGTTCGTATAGCTAATTCTCATGAGTTGAATAATATTAGGTTACATAGACATAATCCTAATTGATTCACTTTTATTTATTATGTATCCTGGGCACAACTCATGTTCAGTCTTTTGACAGATCGTGTTAATCCCTAATTACTGAATACGACACGACAAGTACAATAACTACGAACTGTTTTGCAATAATCAACCAAAGTAAATACAAAACATAGTATCCAATGCACATAAAAACAAAGGAATAAAACAGAGAGTCAGAGAGGCTATTGGAAACTTATTTTTGGATTCCAATAATAAGTTCATCAGTTATTAAACATTACAAGAAGTTACATAACTATTTCCAACATTACAGGAGCCAAAACTACTTCAAATCAAATGAAAAACTGAATGCTAATAGACACAAAATTCCATGAAACAGCAACAAACATTGATTTCGATCTGGCTGGTTAGCTGTTTCCGCAATGTTCATCGAGCTTTATTTGCGTTTTAGGTTATAACAAGCTGCACTTATCATGTTAAAGTTGTTGGGTAACAAGTTGAACGGAATGCCTTAGAAATGACTTTGTTTTTTATGTTTTTCTATTATTTTGATGGTCATACACGAATAATAATGATTATGTATTTCATTATTTGGATAGAAATACAAGCCATGATGAACTTTTGGATCTAATGTAATAATTGTTGGAAAGGATCCGTATAAACACTAAACTTTGCACGGAATCTTGAATAATCAAACTAGCAATCTTTTATTAACAATATGAATTCACACAATTACAATGTTGAATAAGGTTCCTATTTATACTAGTCTAAGAGGTGCGAACGAAAGGTTGCAACTCTTCATGAAACCCTTTCATGAATGGTTGTATCTTTTCTGAATAGACACAACTCTTCGTGAATTATCAAGTGCTATTTTTGGTCCTTGCACTTTCTATAATTACATAATCAATACAATAACTAATCTATTTTACATATCTAGTCTAACAATCATGATTAATCCATCAACAATTACTCAAACTATTGGAAGAAGGTATCGAAATTTGTTGGTGAAAATCAACTAATTACTCCTCTGTTTTCACTTTTTCTTTGTAGCCAGATGAAAATCAGCCTGCAATTTTTTTTCTATATTCAAGCTAAACTAAAATGATCTTCAATTTTGATTTGTTTTGGTCGTGAGGTGAAAATACAAGTCAAAGTGTGTTTCTTCATTTAAAACCTTCTTCACACTTATAATTATTGCTTACTCTGTTTTTATTTGATGGTAAGCATGCCATGACTAGTAACTAAGTACTAACCTATTACACACCGTGTGTGTGCGACGTGAGAGAAATGACAGACGTAATAACAACTTAACAATCATATATTGCTGTTGGATCTCAGCGTGAACAAAATTTCAAAAAACTGAACTTTTTCACACATCGTCATCGCATAAAAGTCGTTTCTTGTTATCAAAATTTCACTAAAAAGCAATACATATTGATGAAAGAGTTGAGAATGGATTTTAGAACTATTTAACTAGATTATTATCAATCAAAGATGTAAGCAATGGATGATGAAACGGTCACTCCCATACTCGGTTTGTATATATAGCTAAGTTGATTTACATTTATTTATAATCTTGGGCACAACTCGTGTTCTTTAGACCGCTTGTCTTAGTGCGTAGTTACTAGACAAGACAAGTAAAATAACAACAGGGGTTTTGCAATAATCAACCAAAGTAAATGAAAAACATAGAAACTTAATTTATGATGGTAGAGTGGAACTAAACTTTTTGAAAAACCTACCACTATTGCCTTGGTAACCTGCAGTAGAAAACAATTACCCTACAAACTTTTTCACAGGATTCAACAAGTAGTAAAATTATTGAGTGGACTAGCGAATAAAAGTAAAAAATGACTTACAACGTAAAAAAAATTATATAACATAAATCGAAACATTACGGAAGTAAGCAACTATTACATGCATCAACCCTTCTTGTTACGTCAATCATAGTTGGAAAATTGGAACAATGATACAAGAAAGTTAATTTAAGTTATTTGTGTTATTAACTCAACACCATGTCCGACTAGAAAACTTGCATAACCAAATTACCCTATATTTAAGTCATAAATTGAGAAGAATTATTAGTGTCGGCCAAAATACTCTGTTATTTGTCAATTGAAAGAATCGAAGAAACTTCATCTATTGTGTTCTTATTCAATACATCGAATTAAATTTTGACAAATACACAAGAAAATGAAACCTACCTAGGGAGCTACAATTAGGAGCTACTAAGGGGTGTTGGTGACGGTATGCAAGTTGAAAGGAAACCTAATTAGGGAGCTACTCAGGGGTGTTGGTGACGGTATGCAAATTGCTCAACCGTACCGGGCTGCCAAAATTTTAGGGCCTCAAGTTATGTATCTAATTAACTGGTGAATAGTCGGTCTCGTTTGTTTAGACAATTTCAGATGTTAGTTTGTCTTAAAACTTAAAATTCAGATCTTAAATGATTTAAAAACTATTTCTTACGTTTCAGACTCAAGTGATTTCTTACAACAATTTCAGACTATGAGATGGAATCATTAGACCTATCGTGGAACCAACTCACTGGAAAGATCCCTATCCCTCAAAGTCTAGCAGACTTGAAGTTTCTTTCATGCTTAAATCTTTCGGAAAATCATCTCAATTAATTGCAATTGCTGATGCAAATGGAGATGGAGATGAGGAGGAAAATGGACTTACATGGAAAGTGGTGATGTTGGGATATGGATGTGGAAGCCGAATTGGATTGGTGATGGGGTATCTCATGTTGTCAACTGGAAGATTTTTTAATGCAATTGCTGATGCGGGTGAGCGTATGATCCACAGAAGGCAAAAAAACAGAAGATACATATATATCGGGAAGTGAAATCAGTTTTTGAATGGTACGTGCTTTACATGTTTTTGTTAATTTCACCAAATTTTTTAAAAACCGGCTTATTCGCTTTTTCTTTTAAGAAAATGATGCAGGTAAGGAAGCTTGTATGTGGTGAACTGATACTTTCTGTGTTTTATTTGATAGTAGCTAGGTGAACTGATACTATACGTCGTGTGTGTGTGACGTTAGAAAAATGACGGACACAAAAAAAGTTAATAATCATATATTTCTGTTGCTCGAACAAAATTTTAATGGATTAACAAGTTTTAATGGATTAAGAAGCAAGGTAAGCTTCAATTAATAAGTTTTAATGGATTAAGAAGCACCTGAAGAGATTCTCAATGGCATGCCCTCTACATCCATCATTTTGAAGGTAATAATTGGTTATTAAACAAATTTTCAAGTATTTGTTAGTATTTTTGTTACCCTATTTGATTCATTTGCTTTTTGGTTTGATTTGTGTTGGAATTTTGGATTGAACTGAAACGAATTAACGATGAGCATATATGCATGCCAGATGTTTGATGAAATGGTGAATGAAACTGCTTTTGTATATTTCCTCGTGTTTTTGTTGTGAATGGGTGGTTTTGGAAGTCTTTTGAGGATCAATTTAGATTGCTAATGATACTAATTTACTGCAATGACAACGAAGTAAGACCGACATATTGGAGTAAGAAATGGAATCAAAGGGTTGCATATTTCCATTGGGTGCAATTGTTTGTAGTGTGCTTTCTCACAATGACTATAAAGTTCATTATTATTTAACACAAAGGTGAGTTGTCCATGCTACCTGAATTATAGAAAAGATGAACAGTTTTGCAATAATCGACCAAAGTAAATACAAAACATAGTATCCATTGTACTTAAGATCCACCTCCGGCTTTCAAACATTCTCTATTTCTACGTTCATAGCTCAACAGGTTTGAAATGGGGATGTGAGAAACACAAAGAAGAAAAACAGAGGAATACATCAGAGAGGCTATTATTTCTGCATTCCCATTCGATAAGTTCAAGATAACAGGAGCCAAAAACTTCTTTAAAACAGAAAATTAAAACTGCATTCCCACAGATACAAAATTCCATGAAACAGCAACAAACTTTGATTTCTGGCTGGTTAGCTATATTTGCTATGTTCGTCCACTGTCCCACTTTTATTAATTCTGCTTTAATTGTTTGAGTTTTAGGGATAGAACAAGCTGGACTTATCATGTTAAAAGTTGTTGGGTAACGAGTTGAAACGGGTAATGTTTGTACGAGTCACATGGCTTAGAAATGACTTCGTTTTATTTCTGTATTTAATGTTTTTGTGTTAATTAGTTTGATAGTCATCCACAATTAATACCAATTATGTTTTTTGTTTATCTGGATAGAAATACAAGCCATGATGAACTTTTCTTGAATCTAATGTAATAATTACTCAAACTAATGGAAGAAGGTATCGAAATTTGTGGATGAAAATCAACTATTTAATTACTCCTCTGTTTTCACTTTTTCTTTGTAGCCCAGATGAAAATCAGCCTGCAATTTTTTTTCTATATTCAAGCTAAACTAAAATGAACTTCAATTTTTATTTGTTTTGGTCGTGAGGTGAAAATACAATCTTACACCAAGTTTCAGCCCAAATATGCATTCTTCAAAGTGTGTTTCTTCATTTAAAATATTCTTCATTCATAATTCAAGTTATTATCATGCATTTCATACGTTTATATATATGAACAAGTTTTAAAAAAAAAATTCTACACGCTTCTAAAGTAAAAATTGTGTAGAATTCATAAAGACTTAATTAAGTCCAAGTCAATTTCAGTGGAAGATTTAAGTTTCATTGATGGAGGTTTGTTCATCATTACATTAATTTTAGAAGGTCTTTAATTAATTTAAAGTCATCCATTTAGATGTTGAGTTAGGCCAATAAGCAATTAGTGGTGGAGACTTGATTAGTCTGCACAAAGAGAAATTTATCAGAATTGGAAGTCCCACAAATAACTTCATAAGTCTTTGCCCCAAACAAATAGTTATCCACTCAGTTACTTTGTTAGAACATTTTTGCATTGTCTTTTATATATATATATATATATATATATATATATATATATATATATATATATATATATATAGAGGTGGGTTCAATGGAGAACCTCCATACATCGAAGAACCTTGAAGAACCTCCATGCACCACCACAAATGCATCACAATTCCCCCGTAATGCATCATTATTTCCACGTGATGCCTCAAATTCCCGCGTGATACATCGATTTCTACATTATTTCCACGTGATGCATCAAATTTCCGCGTGATGCATCGATTTCTACGTGATGCATTTCAGTTTTTCTAGCGATGCATTGTGGTTCTCCAAGGTTCTTCGATGCATAAGGTTCTCCATTGAACCCACCCATATATATATATATATACATATATATATATATATATATATATATATATATATATATATATATATATATATATATATATATATATATGTATATGTATATATATATATAGGGGTGAGTTCAATGGAGAACTTAATGCATCGAAGAACCTTGGAGAACCACATTGCATCGCTAGAAAATCGTAATGCATCATGCAGAAAGTTGATGCATCGCGCGGGAATTTGATGCATCACGTTGAAGTAATGATGCATCATGCGAGAATTGTGATGCATTTGTGGTGGTGCATGGAGGTTCTTCGATGCATGGAGGTTCCCTATTGAACCCACCTCTATATGTATATTCATTTTAATAGTTTTAGTATTATCGTCGATTAAAATCACGACTTAATTGGTTAATGGTTGTATTTTTTTTAAAAAAATATAATCTATGCTATAAATATATTAGTTATATACAATTTGAATAACACGTTATAATTCATATAATCTAATTTATGAGAGATAGATGTAGATGACGTCCATGTCGTTATTTTATTGGTCAGTTAAGCATTTTACTAAATTCAATTGTTTTTTCATCTGCAACTGCAAATACATCAAATTAATAGTAAATAAAAGTAACGACTAAATATATATGTATAAAAAATATGACCAACATAAATCAAAATATTAACCAAAGTTGGTAACAAAAAAGAAGTTAATCCGAAAACCGGCTTTATATTGTTCCATACTATATGTTATCTTTTATGCTGAGAAAATGAAAAAAAAAACATATGTCACGGGAACAATAATCAATGTTATAAATTAATGAGTTACTCATACGTAAGTACATTAGATTTTCGGTCAAGAGAAGAGATAAATGTTGCTTTTTCAACGGTAGAACTCGTTATGCTTTTTTTACCTTTTCGACGTAATACAGAAGCTCAACAATGTTTTAAATTAATGTAGACCGAAATTGTAAGTGGAGCATTCAACTTTACATTCATTGGCTATAAATATATATTCATAGCAAAATAAAATATCATCAGCAAATAGACTTATCATAACATTTTAAAGTATGAGCAATTTAAAGTGTCTCCTCTCCTTTTTCCTCTTCTTTTTCTTCTTTTCATTCGCTTCGTCCTCTTATGCTTCGTACAATCACAGTACCCCTAAATGTTCTTCACAACAGAGTCTTGCTTTGCTTATGTTTAAACAAAGTTTTTCCTCCATCAATTATTCCTCATCTATTTATTCTTTTTATTGTGGTGATGAATTGGTTCCAGTTATGAAGAATTGGAAGAGGAATAGTGATTGTTGCAAGTGGAATGGGGTCTTATGCAACCATTTCACAGGTGATGTCATCTCTCTTGATCTTAGCTGTGGAATGCTACAAGGTGACATCCACCCTAACACCACCCTCTTTCATCTTCCTCACCTCCAAAGACTCAACCTTGCTTACAATGATCTCAGTGGTTCCAAATTTCTACAAGAAATTGGAAGGTTTCCTTCTACTCTCACACATCTCAACATCTCTCACTGTTTGTTTGAAGGTGAAATTTCTTCCAAAATCTCATTCTTTCCTAAATTGGTTTCTCTTGATCTCTCTTGGAATGGGTATTTATGGATTCGAATGCAACCTTACCTTTTGAATAATCTACTCCAAAATTCTTCTCATTTGAGAGTGCTTTCGATTGATTATGTTAATATCTCTGGGGCTTTACCCACTTGTCTTAACGTCTCTTCTCCTCTGAAAATACTCATTCTTGAAGAAACTAATTTGCAAGGGAAATTACCTAATAACATCTTCAATCTTCCATATTTGGAAACACTTGGTTTGGGATTTAACTTTGACCTCACTGGTACATTACCTGAAGTAAGCAAGAGCGCTAGTAACAACTCTCTCACGTGGTTAGATTTCTCTGACACAAATTTATCAGGAGAAATACCCAAATCAATAGGGCACCTGAAGTCTTTGGCCTTCTTGGATCTCTCTGGCACGTATTTATCAGGAGAAATACCCCAATCAATAGGGCACCTGAAGTCTTTGACCTACTTGGATCTCTCTGGCACGTATTTGTCAGGAGAAATACCCCAATCAATAGGGCACCTGAAGTCTTTGACCTACTTGGATCTCTCTGACACATATTTATCAGGAGAAATACCCCAATCAATACGACAGCTGAAGTCTTTGATCATGTTGGATCTCTCTCGCACAAATTTATCAGGAGAAATACCCCATTCAATACGACAGCTGAAGTCTTTGATCATGTTGGATCTCTCTCGCACAAATTTATCAGGAGAAATACCAGACCCAGTAGGACATCTCATGTCTTTGAACTATTTGTATATATCTGGTTGTCAATTGACGGGTACTCTGTCCAAATCCTTAGTTAATCTTAGGAACCTTAGCACTCTATATTTATCAGATAATATGCTCAATGGAACCTTACCTTCGTTCTTGTTTACTCTTCCCTTGCTGACAACCATTTATCTTGATGGTAACATGTTTAGTGGTGGATTACCTTTAGAGTTCTTCAGTTGTCAATCATTAAAGAAATTATCACTCAGTTCCAATCAATTTGATGGTGAAATACATCTAGGATCCACTCCACCATCTCATATTCAGCTCATCAACCTCACTTTTCTTGACCTTTCGTATAACAATTTCACGGGTTTATGGGAATTCGATACTTTTTTATCTATGACCCCAAAGCTTACAGAACTCTATTTATCTTATAGTGGTTTTTCTGTTGTGGCTAAAAATGCTACTGCCAATATCAACGTTGATTTTCGACATTTATCTTTGGCATCTTGCAAGCTAACTTCATTTCCAAAATCCTTACAAACCATGATAAATCTTGAAAGCTTAGATCTGTCTAATAACAACATACATGGCCAGATTACTAATTGGGCATGGGAGATGGGAGGAAATAGGTTGTCTTATTTGGATCTCTCATTTAACTCCATAACAAGCTTGCCACAATTTCAATGGAATGGGCTATCGTTTTTGGACCTCCAGTCCAACCAGATCCAAGGACCATTCCCTCAATCAATCTGTAACATGAGCAATCTACGGTATTTTGATATGTCTGATAATAACTTTAATGGTGTGATTCCTAGATGTGTAGAAAATATCAGCACTCTTATAATGATTGATTTGCGAAACAATCATTTTCATGGAACTATTCCAAATGTATGTGACTGTGGAAGTTTAGAAAGCCTTCTTTTGAATGGAAACCAATTAGAAGGAGAGGTGCCTACTTGTTTTTCAAAATGTTCATCTTTGAGAATACTTGATCTGGGAAAAAACCTCTTAAATGGCATATTCCCTCATTGGTTAGGAGATCTTCTGAATTTACAGGTTCTTGATCTTAAATCAAACCTTTTTCATGGTCCCCTAGACACCTCTTCTACAACTAATAAATTTCCATTTCCACGTCTGCAAGTTCTCGATGCATCTAATAATGGGTTTGTGGGTCGTCTCCCTCGAAAGTATTTCGAAAATTTCAATGCCATGAGGAACCTTGCTAGGAAGGGTTCAAAACCAGAATACTTGGAACAAGCTGGTAAATCCACTGGTTTCTACTACTCAATCATTGTTGTGGTGAAAGGTGTGGAACTCTCATTTTCCAAAATTGCGGTTGACTACACGATTGTTGACTTATCCAATAACAAATTTGAAGGAGAGATTCCAAACGTCATTGGTACTCTTAAATCTTTGATTGTGCTGAACTTATCCCACAACAATCTTAATGGTCATATACCACATGCTCTAGGAAATCTTTGTGAGATTGAATCATTAGACCTATCGTGGAACCAACTCACTGGAAAGATCCCTCAAAGTCTAGTAGACTTGAAGTTTCTTTCATGCTTAAATCTTTCAGAAAACCATCTCGTTGGACGTATCCCACAAGGAAAGCAGTTCAACACATTTAGTGGGAACTCATACGAGGGAAATCTGAATCTTTGTGGGTTTCCGCTATCCAATGACTGTGAACGTTGGAGTCCTCCACCACTTGTTGAAGCAGATGGAGATGAGGAGGAAAATGGATTCACATGGAAAGTGGTGATGTTGGGATTTGGATGTGGAAGTCTAATTGGATTGGTAATGGGGTATCTCATGTTGTCAACTGGAAGGCCAAAGTGGTTTAACGCAATTGCTGCTGCGGGTGAGCATATGATCCACAGAAGGCATAATAAGAGAAGATACATATATATCGGGAAGTGAAATCAGTTTTTGATCAATGGTACGTGCTTTACATGTTTTTGTTAATATCACCAAATTTTATAAAAACCGGCTTATTTGTTTTTTCTTTTAAGAAATGATGCAGGTAAGGAAGCTTGTATGTGGTGGAGCTGGAAGTTTGAATCATACAATCATAAATAAATCACGTACTCTTTGAGTTCTTTTTGTTGTTACTTTGACGGCCGTATAATTTGATTATGTTTTTGACAATTGGGTATCAATACAACAATATACAGTTAACTGATCTTGTTTTTAATGTGCCAATACTGGTATATTGTGTTATTACTATACAACTATTTTCTGTTTTTTATTTGATAGTAGCTAGGTGAATCACTAATACTATATGTCGTGTGTGTGACGTTAGAAAAATGACTGACACAAAAACAAGTTAATAATCATATATATCTGTTCGATCACAGCTTGAACAAAATTTTACGAAACTTAACTTTTCAACATATGATCACATGTTATCACCACGTCAAAAATAAACTCAAAATATATATACAGTAGGGGTGTTATCGGGACCAAACCCGGACCGAACCCGAACTTGGCTAAAATCTAAACCCGAGGACCGGACCATTACTTTACAATCTGTCATTTTCGGGACCGGTTCGGCTCCGGTTTGGTTCGGGTATTTGATGTATAAAAACTCAAAAACTAACTCCACTTTGAAGGTTAGGGGTGTTATCGGACCGAACCCGAATTTAGCTAGAACCCGAATTTAGCTAAAATCTAAACCCGAGGACCGGACCATTACTTTACAATCGGTCCTATTCAGGACCGATACCGGTTCGGTTCGATATTTGGTCCACATTTAACACCCCTAATATACAGTACGTGTACTTAAGATCCACTTCGAGATTTCAAGCTCATTTGATAAATTCATTGATCTCATATCGGATGCAAATTACACATTTAACCATTCATGGTTAACATTACGCATTTTAACTCTTTTGTCTTCAATCTTAATTTACTATACATGGGAATGCAAGAAAGGGAGAGAAGAAAAACTAAGGAATAAAAATAGAGAGGCTAACAGAAATCTTCTATTTTTTACTTCTTAAATCCCTTTTATTCTTTTTAGCCTTTAAATGAAAAACAAAATCCATTCTGTTTTTTTACTTCTCAGATCCCTTTTCTTCTTTTTAGCCTTTAAATTTTTAAGCTTTTTGATAATTATGAACTACAACTTTTAATTAATATTATGTCATTTAATACTAAAAGCTACGACTACAAATTATTTACCAAACACATTTATAAAACCTAAAAAGTTGTAGCTAATTGTGCCTAACAGTCTCTTTCTTTCACAATGACATCGAAATGAATGAAACACTATACCTTTGAATATAAATGTTTGAACAATACACACATGTATATGTATGGAAGTCGATCCCATCCCGTTAACGATTATATAACAGGATAGTCAAAATTCCTCCGATTCTCATGAAAAAATATCCATAAAATCACATGAATGATTATGCAGCAGCTTTATATTTTTCAAATATACCTTGAAGCGGTTTCTTGATACGCTTGAAGGCAATACAACAGTTGTGTTCCTCGCATCGATTTCATGTTGGTCAAAGGGAAGGTATTTCATTCCCAACCATGCCTCTGTATTTAAACATAGCATTTACAATATGCACACGACTAAAATAGAAGACTAGGTTGAGTCGTGACTCGTCAAAAAGTCGATAATACTTGGATATAACTGTTCTGGTGCCTGCAAATTAACAAGAGTTGAAACATCATTGGTTGAGTCGAAACTTGTTACTTATTTCAACTATTGGTGTGAGAAGAATTGAAGATGTGATACGAGATCACATTTCAATGATGTGAAGAGAGAATTATATGGGTGCCCATAAAACAAGGGTAAAAAATGTTACTCGCTCCGTCCCAAAATCAAATATCTACCGGATAAATTACACAGTTTTAGGCGCTGTTTTTCTGAAGGAATGTAATCTGTCAAAGGAATCGAATTCTCGAATGAATGGATTTCAAATTTCATTCCTTGCTGTTTCTTGTTTGGTTTGTATATCTGTCAAATTAAGGAATTGAAAATTAGTTCTGATAAATGACCAAATTATCATTATTATTAATTTTTTTTAGATTATAAAAATATTACAAGATAATTCTGATGTCATTTGTTTATAACACACATTTACAAGATAATCTTTTCTTTTTTCGCAATCTTACCGCTTAAAATTTTTGTATTTTTTATTTCTTCATATTTACTAGACATCATTTACAAAATTTAAAACTACCACCAGAGACTAAAAATAAGAAATAAATACCAATGAAAATATAATTAGAAAAAGAATGGAAGTTAAATGATGGTTAGAGATTGCATAGAAATTGAAATTGTCCTAAAGTATGTTACCTTTCTTTGTAATTTCCCCGATTAAAAGGTATTTTACTCGAGAATTGGCACCCGAGTCCTTGATATACATTGTGAAAATTGCAGGAGGAATATGAAGGGGAGGATGAGATGGGCAAGCTGGACTGTGGTCATTTCTATCACATGTACTGCATAAAGCAATGGCTCGTGCACACGAAAACATGCCCGATTTGTAAAGTGACGGTTGAGTATGAACGATAGGCGTGTTGTCGATAGCTGAATCCATCTGTGCATAAAAATGTCCATCTTCACTATAACTGTGAAAACGAAAAGAATCATTCTTCGGTTTTACTTACATTTCTGTTCTATATATTCGATTATGCTTTTGCGTAACATGATATGTTTTACTTGCCTTATCGGCATCTGTTGAATTTAACGACGGTTATTACAAGTGATTTGTTGTTTTTTCGAGGTTTTTGGTCATTGTACTTTGTTTCCTTAGTCTCTCAAATAACATATCCTTGATTGACTTGAAACTGTGGTAGTATTTTGAACTAGTTTTGCGAGTTATTTTGGCCAATGATGGTTGAATATTGCGTTAATAATATTACCTAATAGAATGGAATTATGTAAAATTTACAAGTTTTTTTAGTATGTGAAGAGAGTGTTCATTATCACTATGATTAGTTGGTCCTTTTTTTGTTTTTTCGTTCGGTTAAATTAAGAAACAAAATTGTTAATTGTTTTAACTGATAAAAACATTAAAAACTAGAATTAGTGGTTGTGTATTTCATATGGTTAAATTGAAGACTGAAATAGGTTGTTGTTTTTT
>JAANYP010002694.1:0-115669 GCA_020465985.1 Centrapalus pauciflorus
ATATATACATGTATATATACATGTATATATATACATGTATATATATACATGTATATATACATATATATATATACATGTATATATATATATATATATATATATATATATATATATATATATATATATATATATATATATATATATATATATATATATTATATGTGTATACATGTGTATACATTTTATATATATATATATATATATATATATATATATATATGTATATAGATATATATATATATATGTACATACACACACATATAGATATATATATACATGTATATATATACATATATATATATACACATGTATATATATACATATATATAGATACATGTATGTATACAGATATATATACATATATTCATGTATCTATATACATCTATATACATATATACATGTATGTATATACATATATATATATATATATATATATATATATATATATATATATAAACACACACACACAAGTGTATACATACATACATGTACATACATACATGTGTATCTATACTCATGTCTCCATGCACATTTGTATATATATACATGTATACATGTATATATATATACATGCATGTATACATGTTTATACATATACATGTATATACATATATATATACATGTGTGTGTGTGTATATATATATATTTGAGTTCAAAAAAGTACAAATGAGGTACCAAATGTATCATTCCAAAGCCACAAGATTGAAAAAAAAAAAAACAAGGGATGTGATCAAAGTTAAAAAGCGCATTCGCGTCCCTCTTTTTTTAGCTGGAAGGTTACTTTTGTAATTACAGCGACCATTCACAACACTTATAAAATGATCATTCACATTACTTAATTGACCATTCACATTACTTAATTGATCATTCACATTACTTAATTGACCATTCACATTACTTAAATGATCATTCACATTACTTAATTGATCATTCACATTACTTAATTGATCATTCACAACACTTATTTGATCATCACATGAATTATTTGACCATTCATGGTATTTATTTCATCATTCACAATAATTATTTGACTATTACACTTCTTCTACACTTATTTGATCATTCACAATAACTATTTGATCATTCACACTTCTTCTACACTTGTTTGATCATTCAAAACACTTATATGATCATTCAGAACACTTATTTGACCATTCACGATTCTTCTACACTTATTTGATCATTCACAACACTTATTTGATCATTCACAAGAATTATTTGACTATTCATAGTATTTATTTGATCATTCACAACACTTACTTGATCATTCACATGAATTATTTGACCATTTATAATAAGTTTAGAAGAAGTGAGAATGGTCAAATAATTATTGTGAATGATCAAATAAGTGTTGTAAATGATCAAATAAGTGTAGAAGAAGTGTAAAAGTCCAATAATTATTGTGAATGATGAAATAAATATTGTACAATGGTCAAATAATTCATGTGAATGATCAAATAAGTGTTGTGAATGATCAATTAAGTAATGTGAATGGTCATTTAAGTAATATGAATGGTCAATTAAGTAATGTGAATGATCAAATAAGTGTTGTGAATGATCAATTAAGTGTTGAAGAATTGTGAATGGTCAAATAACTGTTGTGAATGATCAAATAAGTGTAAAAGAATTATAAATAGTTTAATAATTCTTGTGAATAATCAAATTAGTGTTGGGAATGACAAAATTAGTGTTGTGAATGATCAATTAAGTAATGTGAATGCTCAATTAACTAATGTGAATGGTCAACTAAGTAATGTGAATGGTCAAATAAGTGTTGAAGAATTGTGAATGGTCAAATAAGTGTTGTGGATAATCAATTAAATGTTATGAATAATCAAATAAGTGTACAAAAAGTATAAACAGTTAAATAAATAATGTGAATGATCAATTAACCAATGTGAATAATCAATTAAGTAATGTGAATGGTTAATTACGTAATACGAATGGTCGTTGTAATTACGAAAATACCATTGTTTATGTGGGGTACGCTGGATACGCAGGATTTTCCTTGGTACGCTGGGGAGCCTTATACTATATATATATATATATATATATATATATATATATATATATATATATATATATATATATATATATATATATATATATATATATATATATATATATTCAAGATCAATGGGGTACCATGTTAGACTGGGGTACCGGGGAACCATTTGTAGTCAATCATTTATCATTAAAATCATTAAAATATAATATAAATTTTACTTAAAATTCTTTCCCACATTAATTAATGTTGGGGTAAACATGGTATTAAAAAATTTAAATTAGAATCAAAGATTCTGTGTATCCCATGAAAATCTTCATTTTAGTTAATATCATTTATTACATCCCATACTCAACATGTGCAACGATGACACTCCATAAACCATGATAGAACATGTTCAATACCGTCAATATTGGTTTATCACCAAAACGGTTAACAGCGAAAAAAAAAAAAATAAACTCCAACTGCAAATGTTCAATAACGTGTAAATGAAATTAAACCTTCACGAACGGTTTGAAGAAACTAATAAATACATTTATTTGACACATCCCGTTGAACATGTTAAATAAAACTCATTGTCGAATCCAATTGAACATGTGCACTAAAACTCATTGCTGAATCCAATTGAACATGTTCACTAATACCCATTGTCGAATCCAACTGAACATGTTCATTAAAACTCATTTTGAATTTATTATAGATATGTTATGGAAGTAAATCTCTATAATTAAGGGAACTATTATATTATTAGTTGTCATCTATTATTTAATATAAATCTAATTGATTACCCTTTTAAACTTATAACCAAACATGGGTGGACTCCGGTTCCCCAGTCTAACATGGTACCCCATTGATCCCGACCCTATATATATATATATATATATATATATATATATATATATATATATATATATATATATATATATATATATATATATATGTGTGTGTGTGTGTGTGTGTGTGTGTGTGTGTGTGTGTGTGTGTGTGTGTTTAATTTTTATCAAGTTTCGACTATTTTTTGTTGTAAAATTTTATGTTAATTGTTAAATTATTATGTTAAAGTTTTTCATATTAATTGCTAAATATTTCTTTTCTTGTTAATTGTTAAATAATTATGTATAATATATATAATGTAGACATAGACAAATAAAAATTAATAAAACATAAAATTTAATGTAAATAAAAACTAGAAAATATTAAATTAGTGAATTAAAATAGAGTATATTAAAACTTAAAAATATTAAATTAGATAATATTACATCATGTAAAATGAAAAGTAACATAAGGCTAAATCATATCAAACATATATTACTATTTATATCAATTAGTGTTATTATTACTTAAAAGTAACATAATCCTAAATTATATATCAATTACTATTGTTACAACATATAGTACTTAAAATTATTATTTTAAAGCATCATCAAAGTAAAATATTTATATTCGATAGTGTTACTAATAATACATACACTATTTTAAAGTATTATAAATTAAAATATATTATAATGTGTATAGTAATAAGTATCACACACACACACATAATCAATTAATATTAATAACACATAGATTACTTTAAAGTATCAAAAAGTTGCATCATATATGACACACACACACACACATATATATATATATATATACACAATCAATTAATGTTAATAACACATTGATTACTTTAAAGTATCAAAGTTACATCATATATTACTATGTATATTAATTAGCTTAAGTATTACTTTAAAGTAACATAAAATTATTATAAAATTTAAAGTAACCTTATGTATATTAGTTAGTGTTACTAAAACTTTAAAGTAATATATTAATTTGGGTATTTAGATCAGTGTAATCTGTGTTGTATGATAAGTGTGTGTTTACATCGTAGTCACCCATCTGAAATTAATTTATTAGAAATTAATTTTGGAAAGTCCTCAGTTTGGGACTGCTTTTTGAATGTTTTGTCACATTTAGGATATGAATGTGTATAATTGGTTTACTATTTGAGAAACGTTCGGTAAACATTTTTCCTTTGCTCCTACGAATATGGGTTTCATACACATATTTGGGGAGTTACGGAGAAATGCTACCGAATTTTTCTTAAATAGTTAATCAGTTATACACATTCATATACGAGACAAAACATTCAAAAAGTGGGTTAGGATGACCACAATGCTACATTCACTAGTTTTGTTGAAGTAATATGATTTGTTATATTACATTTTCTTGTTTTGATAATTAATTGTTGCGATTACAGCTATGACAATCGATAAGAGTTGGACTAGATGTAGAAATCGTAATTTGGATGAGTTTTTAATGGTCTTGATGCATTCCTCGAGATGTGTAAAGACAATATGAATGGTGCTAAAGAATGTCGTTGCACATGTGAAAAAGGTGATAACAATAAATCGGGTACGATTAACGATATTCAGGCTCACATACATAGATGGGGTTTAGCGTCGCTTACAAGTCGTGAAAGTATCACGGTGAACAATTAAATTTGTCGCCTGTAATACATAACGTGTCTCAGTCGACAAATGATATGGTTGATGTCCTCAACGATATTCGTCAAGAGAAGTGCATGCATACTTTTATGTATCTGTCTTTTTCATATATCAATCGTCAACAAGTAAATGATCTGACTCGCTGTAACGATGAGTTACTTGCATTGGCAAATGGACCAGAAGTGCATGCATACTTTTACACCGTTAGTATAGTTAATGGTGTGAGGTTTGTGGTTCATAAGGTGACGTACGTCGTACAACTCAAAACATTGATGGAAGTACATACTATGGTCAGTTGGAAGAAATTTTGAAGCTAAACTATAAAAATGTTGTAATGTTGTATTGTTTAGATGTAAATGGATCAACACCGGCAACACTCAACGTACCCAACATTGTGTCACTAATAATAACATAACAAGTATTTCATCCAGCATGAATGGTATAAATGAACAATACATTCTCGCGACCCAAGCAACACATGTTTTTTTACCTTGAAGATCCCTCCAAAAATCATCATTGGAGGGTCATTCAAAATGTGAATCATCGAAAAGATCTATGACTAAGATATCATCATGGATAATAATGAAGATATTATACACGACAATAATTCATCTGATCTTGCGTTGTCTGCTACTTTGGATAGTTTAAGTTAGGGAAAATGGCATCAAATAGCTCTGAACTTTTGATTTTGTACACATTTATGTAGTGAACTTCTTTTGTGCACATTTGGTAGTCAAAGTTTCAAAATTGTTCCAATTTGGTAGTTGGCGTACCTGTTAACCGGTTGCTTCCAGTTTCGATGCCTATGTGGACAAATTTTTAATGACGTGGCTACCCGTTTTTATATTATACCCAGTTTTATCTATGTGGCAACCCGTTTTTTAAAATCACCCGGTTTTGTTACCCGGTTATAAACTCGGTTCTTACAAGTTGGATCGATTGTATGAAAAATGAACCGGGTTTATAGCCGGGTGCTTTTAAAAAACGGGTTGCCACATAGATAAAATTTGGTATAATATAAAAACGGGTAGCCACGTCATTAAAAAATTGTCCATAGGCATCGAAACTGGAAGCAACCGGTTAACAGGTACGCCAACTACCAAATTGAAACAATTTTGAAACTTTGACTACCAAATGTGCACAAAAAAAAATTCACTACATAAATGTGTACAAAGTCGAAAGTTCAAAGCTATTTGATGTCATTTTCCCGTTGAAGTTATACAAACTTAAGTAGAGTTGGTCAATCAATGGAAGATGTTGAAGAAGATATTATTCATGTTGATCCTACTCTTGCTTTCGACGATGCCTTTTTTTATTGACGATGCTGATAAGGATCCTCATGTTGTTGATAATTCTGATAGTGATGATTTGGAGTCTGATAATTAGTGTGAAACTTGTTATTGTTCCAGTGATGAGTCTGATTGATCTTAAGTTTTAATTTGTAAAAAGATACTAATGTGAATCTATGTATTTATTGAGTTGTTTTTACAATTATATTGGTGGAGATTGAGCTGTAAAAGATACTACTGTTTGTATTGTAAGTTTTTTACAGATGACAACTTTTGCCACCGGTCACGGTGGAGATCGTGGTGGTGATCCTCCCGGGGTTTTTGGCAGCCACCAGCCCCATGTCAATCCAGTAAGAAATTCCAGAAGTATATTTAATTTACTTAAATTTTATCGATTGCTTTAATACTTTGTTCTTTTGAATTTGTAGGTTCCAAAACTCGTGGGAAAACCACGAATTAGAAAAATAAGAAAATGTGGAAAAAGAATTGACAACGTCCGTTGCCCATTAATTTCGATGTTGAGCATAACACCTTTCAAGCAATTGCCGATAATGGCATAGATTTCACAACCATGGTCGAAACTTTTGTGGAGCATAATGTCCCTAAATATTACAAATCTTGGGCTAGTGAACCTGATCATATAAAGCCCCTCTTTGGCCCGAGTTAAAGGAGCAATTGTTTAATAAAATTTTTGTTAGTTTGTAATATTATACATTAAGCTGACTATTTTTTTAAATTGCAGACATATTTTGACTTGGAGGCTCACATAAATGGCCCATATGCAAAAGGAATAATTGTTGGAGTTGATGCATTGTGCGTGAGGATATAAGGATAAAAAATCACGATTCAAGTTAGAGTATTTTACAAATCGAGGAGGGTACGAACATCCGATTGAAATTCGACAGGTTCCCTTCAGTTCAGATGAATTCTGTTGAGTAAAATAAATATGTTGATTACTTCTTGCAAGATGACACTAGGAGTCGATCAAATACAAATTCTGCAAACTGAGCCAAACAACTATATCCTAGTTGTCATGTATGTCAATCATATGCTGCAAGACTACATAACATGTAAGCTACTCTATTTAAAAATATATTTGGTAATATACGTAGATATGACATAAAATATACTTAGTAATACTTGTTGTTGTAGTTATGATACTTGTGATATATAGTAGGTAATATAAATTTGGCACTGTGAATGCACTTGTAAGATTAGTTCATTATGTAATATATACTTGGTAATATGCATTGACGCGTGCAAAACACACCTCAGGTTTTAATGTCTAAATGAACCCAAAGTATAAATTACACAACTGGCAGTGTACTAATCGTGTGCAATATAGCTTTAAGAATCACTTAGGATTTATCGAACTCAGGTAACGGAATAAAGATCGGAGACTCCAATACTACAACCTAAACCAATATTTAGCTATTTCGGACTTTTTGAGGAAATTATCAACTAGAGACACTAATTAAATTCAATTATCTGAATAACTAATGCAAACTAAGTAGCACAAGAATAAAAGTTAAACTAATATTTTTGGATTTTTTTCAAATTAAATAAAAGCCAATTCTAGCAAATGCGAATTAAACTAAACAACTAAAGCAAGCAAGTAACGACAACTAAATTATACGAACCAAACTAACTAAAGCAAAATCAAATCAACTAACTTAAGCGAGTAAAGAACGATGATAAATTTTACGAAACTCTTATATTACGAAAGCGTCACCCACTTGGAATTAAAAAACTATAATTAATTGTCGATGTATTGAATTGATTGATTAAAGACAAATTGGTTGATAACCAATTATAAATTCAATTAAGCACGGAATTATGGATTAATTTACCGAATATTAGATTTCTCCAAATAAAGATTAAATCATGACAAAACACGTGAAAACAATAAAGTTGATTGAACTGAATTCCAATATTAACCAACAATCTTATTATCGCAAAAAGATGCTAAAAACTATCAATTAATACCGAGAATTCAACCAACCAACTTTATTTATTTGGAAATCAAGCTTTACGGATTATTAGTTTTATTATCGCAACACAATGCCTAAAAACTAAGAAACACGCAAAGTTCTAGATCAATAATTCATCACAAAATCATTATCGCAATACAATGCCTAGAAAATATAATCAATTATCAATTTTTCATCCAAAGTTTCAATTTTTATTAAAAACGCAGATTCAACCAACAATTATTTTCGCAAAACAATGCTAAACGATTGATAAAAATCTGATTTTTAACAAAAATATATGAAGAACATCAAAAATCTAGTAAATATAAATCATAAACCGTCAATCAATCCAAAACCATGTCAATTAATACATAAAATTCATCATCCCAAGCGGGTGAACAAGAAAACTACTCACGATCCATAATAAAAACAAAAAATAGACAAAACTTAATAGCATTCATTATGAAATACGAAAGAAAAAGGAACGAATGTACCGAAATCTTGCAAAAAGTGACGAAAAACCAACGATTACCGCTAACCGAATGCTTCAATCCACGCGAATATCAATCCCGAATGATTAATCAACTAAAACTACCTTAAACCTACTTGAATATGGGAAGAAAAACTGTAAAAATTCGTAAAATACTGCTGAAAATCGAGAAAAACAAGCTCGATTCTGCACCGCCTACGACCGTGTGCATTAAGTCCTACGGTCGTAGGCCCCTTTGACCTGGTCAACATCGTGCCCTAGCCCACGGTAATGCTCCTAGTACCTCCTATGGTCGTAGGCTTCCCCCTTCTACAGTCGTAGGCTCTAAAAATTCACCAATTTCGCTTCTTTTCTTCTACAAAATCCACGAGAACTCGCCGGGGCTTCAAAGTTTGTCGGTTTTTTTTCGATGTTCATTCCTTCGTCGATAAAACCTCTTTTGTCCTACGAATCACGAAAATGAATGAATTAGATATCTTTTTCACATATTTCGAGAGAAAAACATACCAAATTGCAAGGGAAATGATGCCAAAAATATGTATAAATATGAGCATATCAAAATACCCCACACTTGAACTTTGCTTGTCCTCAAGCAAACTACTGCATAAATGTCTTTACTCAGGCCTCAATTCAAAATAAACTCTCTAGAAACATGCAAGACTCAATAGCATTAAAGATCCATAAACTATGAATTTGAAGCCAATGCAAGAAACAATGAGACCATAAGATGCAAAAAGAATTGCAATGTCAACAACTTCCCACCTCATTACATGACTTAGCACCTCACATTTTTCACTCATCACTCATTGTATAGGCTCGTACATTTTCCAAATTCCGCTCAATTTGCCAGACATGTTAAAAGAATATCAGCATATGCTTGAGAGTAAATCACACCGCCATCACTTAATGTTTGAAAATAAAGCACATAAAGGTCTTAATGGGCTGTAACGAGGCTAGGCTAAGGAAATGGGGAATATATGGCCAAAGTGGGGTTAAAAGATTGGGATCGAAGATCAAGCATCAAGTTATAGAAACGAGTAACGAGCATGAGACCAAACTCAGAAAATTACAAAAATAAACTCGCTTGATTTTTCACATCTAATAGCAGCTCAGAAGGACAACAATTCATTTCACTTTCTTATTCCAATTCTTTCTCTTTTCTTTTCCTTTTTTCTTTTTTTTTTTCTTTTCTCTTCCTTTTTTTTATATAGCGTTGAATTTCCAGACATCGATTTTATGCAATCTGTACCCAAAAAAGAACTTTCTTAACCACACTAGCATCGCCGCGGTACAACACTAGAAAAGTCAGGAAGAGCACAAAAGCATAGAATTACATATGTCTCGAATGCTATCAAAACAAGGCATAATCATCAAGGCTCACAGAGTATAAACTAGCTAACAAACGAATGATCCCAGATAAATCCCTAAAGCTTGCTACTGAATCACGATCCCAATTCCGGTCAAACGATAGACAAAAGGATTATTTGGCTGATAATGTGGGTTGTCACCGAAATGAAAGGCTCAGGCTCAAACGGGGAAACTAAGGAAAATGATGCCGGTAGGGGTGTCATTGGGGAAAAAGGGTATCCTAACTGTGCCTTTATATAAGTGCTAGATTCTCAAACGATGTGATCTTGGCATGCATTTGACAAACAAGTTTTACCTTAATCCAATTAACACCGACAAATTCACACCGAAAGAAATAATGAGCATTAAATATGAATGCTAGATAGGCTCAAATTCTCACGAAACGAATGAACAGGGTTGTTTGTGCTTAATCACGCAATTTCAGTCAAGAAGTGTATCATGCACATCAAACATCCTGTTGTCACAAAGAAAATCTCAACGTCATTTGCTCAGCTTCGCATGCATAGAAAATGGAACAATACTACTACGAGTCTCACATGCAAAAATAGAGAGAACATTTTGAAAATCGGCCTATCTTTAGACAAACATGCATTAGCTTAATTTAAAAACATGCAAAGCTTAAAATCAACCTTTTTATACCCCCACCCCACACTTAAATTTGACAGTGTCCTCACTGTCATGAACAGTTCAAGATAGCATGGAATAATGGAGGTAATAAAATTGGAACAGAAAAACTCCCCTGATACAGTTAAGCATGGCCATGTCTGAATGATGAGGCTGAACTGACTGCTAGTGAGCATCTCTACCATGGCCCGTCATGACAAGACATCTATCAACAGCTGTCCAAGACTGATAACACTCTAACACACATACATTTGTCTAAACACGCATCAAGCACATCACTCACACTCATATCAAACTATGTGACATCAGATACACTACCCCACACTCATTTCAAACATACATGATCATATGACACATTAGCGCACCAAAATATTCTCAAGACAACGACGCCCCTTTTACATAAATTAAGCATAATGTGTGACACCATGAGCATGCAAGGACTAGAACATAAATACCTAAATATAAATCTATGAAAATAAACAAAGAAAACATGGAAACACACCAAACTATTAGACTCAAAAACACACCATCTATGAAATTAAATATAATAAGCACACCACACACAAACCAATTAAAAAATAAAATAAAATAAATAAGATAAAATAAAATAAAATAAACTAGAAATTAGAACAAGCAAACATGCTTTCAAAACAAGACCAGTAGCATCAATCATGCAATCCTAAGACACATACTCAATGCACGGGCTACTTATTTAAGCATATAACTTTCAAAATTTAAATTAACAGCTCAACACATCAAGCAAAACAAATTAAACAAAAAATGAAAACTTAATATACAAATGAAAGTATCTACGGGTTGCCTCCCGAAAGCGCTTGTTTTGACGAGTCTCTAGCTTGACTCGTCCACATGGCCCTTAGATTGATAAAACATACCTGGGAAATGAGCTCGCAAACCTTTCATACCTACTAAAGCAATGTACTCACCAACCGGATCCTCATGATCAAAATTAAGCTTCGGAAATTGACAAGTTGGTTTTGTTGTGATCTTCTCCACCTTCTTCTTTCGCTTTCTTGGCTTCTTCGATTTCCCTTTCCTCTTTACCGAGCTTGAAGATATTTGTCCATCACAAACAACAATAGAATCAGATTCAAGAATATCAAGCTTATCATGATCAATATGAGAAGGAGTAGATGGTGATGGTGCTTCAAACAAAGCAAAAATATCCTCATCGGTTGGGATGTCATTCTCATCAATGTGTATCTGCCAATCTAGTCCAAGCAAGCAAGCAATCTCCCGCAAATCTTTATCAGCATCAAACTCGTTCGTGGCATGAACACCCTGCATAGGATCTAACTCAACACATGGTGCATAAGTAGATATGGAGAAAAGTGAGTCAGGCATAAATGGATATAATGGATTAGCTTTCGCCATACGAAATGTAATATCCTCATCTCTCACTCTAATAGTCAACTCCATAGACAGGACATCTATCAATGCTCTAGCAGATGTAAGACAGGGTCTACCCAAAATGAGGGGATTGCCACTCGAGCTATCCATGTCTAGCACCACTAAATCAACAACAAACTCAAATCTATCAACCTTCAATCTAACTCCCTCACAAATCCCTACAGGCCGTCTCAAGGAACTATCAGCTAGCTGCACGGCTACCAAAGAAGGCTTAAGAGGTCCCAAATCAAGCTGTTGGAATATATCACGAGCAACAACATTAATGCTAGAGCCTAGATCGACTAAAGCATTGCTGAATACAGCCCCCTTTACTAAACATGGGATAGTGAAACTACCAGGGTCGGCCTTACCTTGGATGTATAAAGGAGGGGGGACATATGCGGTACTTCTTGGAGCATTTAGATGCATCTCGTCCATTAAAGCTTCCAGTTCCTTCTTCAATGGGGAAGAAGATGAAGAAGTAGAAGAAGGAACATCCTCGGGGTGCTCATCATCATGAACAGTAATAGCATTGACTTGAGCAGGACCCTTGTCTTTTAGATTACCTCTTGGATTGGCCTCAGTGTTGCTAGGAAGTTCACCAGCATTCCTAACATTCCTCGATTGTGCTAGTTGTCCCACTTGTGTTTCAAGGGCTTGAATAGCAGCCTGCTGATTTCTAGACAATGCCTCTTGATTAGCGATAAACTTCATCATCATTTCCTCGAGGTTTGACTTTACAGGTTGCGCGGGCTGAGACTGATGATTCTGATTAGGGAAATGGGCATTATGGAACTGATTGGGATTATAATTAAACTGAGAGAAAGAAGAAGGTTGTCCCTGTTGATATCCCTGGTTATACCCTTGGTGAGGATTAAATTGGGGTCTCTGCATCACTTGAGGACGAGGATGAGCGAATCCAGGAGGCGGTTGGTTCTGAGCTCGAGAAAATTTCGGAGTAGGTTGGGCATATCTAGCCATGCCTCCACCATAATCTCCTGACGAGTAATATACCTGCTCCGGATTTGGGTAAGGAAAACTAGCTTGGCACTCATAGCCGGAATGTGGTCCACCACAGTGTTCACATCCGTGTTGTACTGCGTGTACAGCAACTGGGGATGATTGTGGCTGACTAGTTTGCGTGAGGAGATCAATCTTAACTTTGAGGGCAGCTATAGCAGCAGCTTGCTTTGAATCAGAAGCTCCCCACCCAAAATATTCACTCGGTGTCTGAGTTTGGCTTAAAACCAGGTCATCGATTATGTCAAAAGCCTCTTCAGGTGTCCTCTTATATACTGACCCATTACAAGCTGAGTCAATCAGTGAGTGATACATGGGGTGAACATTCTCATAGAAGACCTTGACACGGTGATTAAGTGTCATGTTATGATTCGGGCATTTCATGATGGACTCTTTATATCTCTCCCATGCATCATATAGAGACTCGTCAGGTTTCTGCTTAAATGAGAGAATGTCACTCATAAGCTTAGTAGTCCAAGAAGGAGGGCAGAATTTAAGGAGAAACTTGGATTCCATATCGTCCCAAGTACGAATCGAGTTTGAGGGAAGGGACTCATACCACATCATGGCACGTCCTGAAAGAGAGTAAGGAAAAAGCATCAAACGAATTACTTCCCTCGGAACTTGATTTGCTTTATACCCACCGCATGCTTTACGGAATTTCTTCAGGTGGGAATACGGGTCCTCAGAAGATAAACCGCAGAATTGCGCGTTATTCTGAACTAAAGCGATCAGACTCGACTTTAGCTTGAAATTAACGGCATCGAACCCAGGAATAACTATTGCACCTTCCGAGTCATCGGTGACCGGTTGGTTGAGTTCAAGCATTGTCCTTCGGTCTCCCATTGTGAAAGAGGAAGGCTCAGAAGAAGACGAAAAATCAGAAGATGAAGACGGCGAAGAAGGTGATGGACTAGAAATCGGAGGTAACTGAACACAAATGTCTACGTGACCTTCTTCCACCAGATGAGGAACAATATGGTCAGTAGAATCAGATAAACTAGACAGTCCCTCAACTAAAGGGTGTGATTGGTCACGAAGACGACCACGGAATGCTCGCTCAGGTTCGGAGTATGGGCTGACGATATTAGGATTACGACGACGCATACACCAAACACCCTTTAAAGAAAAAAAAAGAAGATAGACAGAAAATTTATCTTTTCAGGGGATTGCCCCTAAATAGGATCAACTAAACTACCGGCCTTGGTTGTTTCTTAAAGCTCACACCGTTCCCCGGCAACGGCGCCAAAAACTTGACGCGTGCAAAACACACCTTAGGTTTTAATGTCTAAATGAACCCAAAGTATAAATTACACAACTGGCAGTGTACCAATCGTGTGCAATATAGCTTTAAGAATCACCCAGGATATATCGAACTCAGGGAACGGAATAAAGATCGGAGACTCCAATACTACAACCTAAACCAATATTTAGCTATTTCGGACTTTTTGAGGAAATTATCAACTAGAGACACTAATTAAAATCAATTATCTGAATAACTAATGCAAACTAAGTAGCACAAGAATAAAAGTTAAACTAATATTTTTGGATTTTTTTCAAATTAAATAAAAGCCAATTCTAGCAAACGCGAATTAAACTAAACAACTAAAGCAAGCAAGTAACGACAACTAAATTATACGAACCAAACTAACTAAAGCAAAATCAAATCAACTAACTTAAGCGAGTAAAGAACGATGATAAATTTTACGAAACTCTTATATTACGAAAGCGTCACCCACTTGGAATTAGAAAACTATAATTAATTGACGATGGATTGAATTGATTGATTAAAGACAAATTGGTTAACAATCTTATTATCGCAAAAAGATGCTAAAAACTATCAATTAATACCTAGAATTCAACCAACCAACTTTATTTATTTGGAAATCAAGCTTTACGGATTATTAGTTTTATTATCGCAACACAATGCCTAAAAACTAAGAAACACGCAAAGTTCTAGATCAATAATTCATCACAAAATCATTATCGCAATACAATGCCTAGAAAATATAATCAATTATCAATTTTTCATCCAAAGTTTCAATTTTTATTAAAAACGCAGATTCAACCAACAATTATTTTCGCAAAATAATGCTAAACGATTGATAAAAAATCTGATTTTTAACAAAAATATATGAAGAACATCAAAAATCTAGTAAATATAAACCATAAACCGTCAATCAATCCAAAACCATGCCAATTAATACATAGAATTCATTATCCCAAGCGGGTGAACAAGAAAACTACTCACGATCCATAATAAAAACAAAAAATAAACAAAACTTAATAGCATTCATTATGAAATACGAAAGAAAAAGGAACGAATGTACCGAAATCTTGCAAAAAGTGACGAAAAACCAACGATTACCGCTAACCGAATGCTTCAATCCACGCGAATATCAATCCCGCATGATTAATCAACTAAAACTACCTTAAACCTACTTGAATATGGGAAGAAAAACTGTAAAAATTCGTAAAATACTGCTGAAAATCAAGAAAAACAAGCTCTGTCTTCGTTCTGGCTGAATCTGTTCTGTTTATAGGGATTCTGCCCAGCCTACGACCGTGTGCATTAAGTCCTACGGTCGTAGGCCCCTTTGACCTGGTCAACATCGTGCCCTAGCCCACGGTAATGCTCCTGGTACCTACTATGGTCGTAGGCTTCCCCCTTCTACGGTCGTAGGCTCTAAAAATTCACCAATTTCGCTTCTTTTCTTCTACCAAATCCACGAGAACTCGCCGGGGCTTCAAAGTTTGTCGGTTTTTCTTCGATGTTCATTCCTTCGTCGATAAAACCTCTTTTGTCCTACGAATCACGAAAATGAATGAATTAGATATGTTTTTCACATATTTCGAGAGAAAAACCGACCAAATTGCAAGGGAAATGATGCCAAAAATATATATAAATATGAGCATATCATGCATAGGCTAGTATTTTTAACTCATTGTAAAATAATATGTTTGGTGATTCGCACACAATGACATAAACTATATTTAGTACTTCTTGTTGTGGTAATTGTGATATTTGTGATATATAGTAGGTAATATAAACTTAATAATATGCATGCACTTGTATAATTAGTTCATTATATAATATAAACTATATTTGGTAATATGCACATAATAACGTAAAGTATATTTAGTATTTCTTGTTTGTAGTTGTGATATATAGTTTGTAATATAAATTTGTTAATATGTATGATAATATATAGTTGTGATACATATTCTATAATACATACTTGGTAATATGTTTTCAGTGTAACCCTACTACGGCCAGTTTCCAAGTCTGATAGAGAACTTTGGTGAAATGCATCAACATAATGACACTTTTGTCAATGAACTTGCAGCGAATCATTATCTAAGTAATAATTTATTTCACGTACTATAGTTAATTGGTCTGGAGTTAAATATGAAATTATATATAATATCTTCATATATATAACACTGAATGTTTTTTATGTTAACTATACAACACTGATGCGTGCAAAACACACCTCAGGTTTTAATGTCTAAATGAACCCAAAGTATAAATTACACAACTGGCAGTGTACCAGTCGTGTGCTATGTAGCTTTAAGAATCACCCAGGATTTATCGAACTCAGGGAACGGAATAAAGAATGGAGACTTCAATACTACAACCTAAACCAATATTTAGTTATTTCGGACTTTTTGAGAAAATTAACAACTAGAGGCAATAATTAAAATTAATTAACCGAATAACTAAAGCAAACTAAGTAACACAAGATTGAAAAAGGTAAACTAATTTTTTTTTTTTTGGCTTTTTTTCAATTTTAAATAAAAACTTATACCGGCAAACACTAATTAAACTTACTAATGAGCGCAACAAGTAATGACAACTATATAATACGAACCAAACTAACAAAAGCAAAATCAAATCGGAACTAACTTAAACAAGTAAAGATCTATGATAAATTAAAATTTGCGAACTCTTATATTACGAAAGTGTCACCCACTTGGAATTAGAAAACTACGATTAATTGGCGATAGATTGAATTGACTGACTAAAAACAAATCGGTTGATAACCAATTATAAATTCAATTAAGCCTGGATTTTGGATTAATTTGCCGATGATTTAATTACTTCAAGTTAAACTATTTAATCTTGATAACCACGTGATGAAAACAAAGCAACTCATCAAAACTCCAATATTAACCAATAAATCTTATAATCACAACACAATGCCTAAAGATAATCGATTAACACCAGAATCCAACAAATTAACTTCGTTACTTTAAAAATCAAACTTTACGATTTGTCAACCCTATTATCGCAACACAATGCATAAGAATTAACAAACGCATAAAGTTCTAGATTAACAATCAACTATCAAATCATTATCACAATACAATGCCTAGAAGAGATAATTGACTATTAATTTTTCATTCAAAACATCATTCCTTTTAAAAAACGCAGATTTAATCAACACTTTATTTTCGCAAAACAATGTTAAAAGATTAATAAAAATCTGATTTTTAACAAGAAAACATGAAATAATCAACAATCCGACAAATATAAACCAAAACCCATCAATCAACCCAATAATATACCAATTAATACATAGAATTCGTTATCCCAAGCGGGTGAACAAAAAAACTACTCACTATTCATATTAAAAACCGAAACTAAACTCAAATAATTACTAAACATTAAAAAAAAATCAGAAAGTTAAGGAACGAGTATACCAAATCCGTAGCTATCCGTGCGAAATTAAACTCCAAAACTTGAACCGAATGCTTGAAATCTTCAATAAATTGAAACCCTAAGCTATACTATGATTAAAATACGTGAACGATGAAAGAAAAGCTCTGAAAATCACCCTAAGTCGTGTCTGAATCGCATAAATCGACGCTGAATCTTTCTGCCGCAAGCTAGGGTTTTAAATACAAATTATGATGGGTTGGGCCCCGCACGCGGGTGCGTAGGGTAAGTCACGCGGGTGCGTGGATTTAACCTAGCATACGCCCCTGCATGGGAAATTTACGTCGGTGCGTGGCCTGCTTTGACTGAAATTGGACCCGCGGGTGCGTGGGATGTCCTACGCGGGTGCGTGGGATGCTCGACTCGAATTAGCCACACAGGTGCGTGGAGAGTCTTAAGCGGGCGCGTAGAGTCACTCTTCGCCATATTTTGCTTTCGATCACGGGAGATGGCTGGATTATAAAATCTCATCATTTTAGCCTCGATTTCTGTTCCCATGTTGATTTAATGGCTTCTGACCAGCGGAACACACATATTAATGAAATTAGTATCTTTTTCATGCGTTTCGGTCTACTCCGGCGACACCATTTGCTACGGCGACTTCTCGTATTCCGGCGACACAAGTAATGAAAAGTGAATCCTCTCCTTCGGCCACTCTGGTGCGTTCTCCTTTTGAATATTCATCCACACACCGGTTACACACACCGGCAACATCACCGGTTACACACACCGGCAACATCACCGGCCACTCCTCATTCTCATTTTAAAAAGGTTTTTCCTCCGGGGACTCAACCCCTCCGGCGATATAAGTGTTTGATTTCCATTATTACTCTAACTATTTTCTCTCCATCTCTCTCTAAATTTAATCTCTCCGATCTCTCTTTAAGGTTTTTCAAAAAAACATTTAAGGTTTAATTTCAAAAAATTTTAAAAAAAATTAAAGGTTTAACTTTTTATCTCTAAGGTACAAGTTTTTCAAAAAATCAAATGTTCAACTTCTTATCTCTAAGTTTTAAGGTTTTTCAAATAATATTCTAGAAAAGCTGGAAAAAAAAAAGCCAAAAAAAAAGGCTTCTATTTAAAAAAATTAAGGTTTTTCAAAAAAATTAAAAAATTAGTCATTTATATGGGTTTGTTAAAAAAAATTGGAAAAAATTTATACTAAACTCAAAAAAATTACAAAAAAATAAAGATTTAGGGAAAAAAAATGACATTTTACGGTTTAAAAAAAAATATATATATTTAGGGTTTGTTAAAATTTCAACATCTATATTAGGGTTTAAATAAAAAAAAAATGATATTTTGAAAAAAAAAAAACGATATAGGGTTTGTTAAAATTCAAGTTTATAAAAAAAAAGGTTTTCTAATAAATTATACTAAAAAAACCAGATTTTACACTTTATTTTAAAAATATAGATTTAGGGTTCTTAAAATTTCATCATTTATATTAGGGTTTAATGATATTTTAAAAATAGAAAAACCGATTTAGGGTTTGTTAAAATTCGATTTTATCAAAAAAATTTAGGTTTTCTAAAAAATTATACTAAATTGAAAAAAAAAACACATTTTACATAATTAAAAAAAAATATAGATTTAGCGTTTCTTAAAATTTCATCATTTATATTAGGGTTTAAATAAATGAATGATATTTTGAAAAGAAAAACTGATTTGGGGTTTGTTAAAATTCTGGTTTCGGTTTTTATAAAAATTAAAGGTTAAAATAATATAAATTTTATCTTTTATAAAATAAATGATCTATTTAAATAATAATAATACAAAATTGATAAAGAAAAATAATAATAAATTGAAATATAATACGTTATTTTTTTAATTAAGAAATATATTTTATTAAAGTTTATATAAAAAATCAATAAAATCAAAATTATTATTTTTTAAATTCAAAAAATAAAAAACAATAATAATATTGAGAATGATAAATTTAGTTATGTTTAAAAAAATGAAAGTAATATAGTTCAATAAAAAATGAAATTAGGGTTACTTGTAGATATTTTCATAACACTAATATTAATACGTATTTTGTAGTGTGTCTTATATATAATGAGGGCGTTGCTATACGCACACCCCCCAAATCCTTTAATAATACTAATTGCACACTTCTTCCTTCTTAATTACTTGATTAGAGGCGTGAGTCCACAAATATCATATCAATATATTATTTTTTTTATTTTTAATAAATGTGTGACCCAGACATACTTATCACACACCCCCATATTGTCACATCGTCTTTATTTTTTTGTCTTTTTTGTGGTGGGGACTCATAAATGTTTATGAGTTATGACACATCCTCTATTGAACTAATTACAAAAATGGTCTCTGTTGTTTGTATCAAATATAAAATTTGGTCTTTGAAATTCCAGTTAGAAACAATATTACTAGAGTAAATTACAAAAAAGGTCCCTGTGGTTTGTTCAAAATTATGAATTTGGTCATTGGTTTTTAAAATTTATGAAATGGTCCCTAAAAACACTATTACTTGCAAAAATGGTACATCTTTCTCTTAAAATTTTTCAAATGGCGGTTTTGTCTTTTTTCTCAATAACAATTTTGATCCCTCAACTATGTGATTTACTTTCAGTTTTAGTTCTTTTTCTTTAAATATTAAATGTTAATTTAAAAAATTAATTATTATTATTACAGTAAAAGGCATTTGTCGTCCATGTGGTTTGATGGTTTACCAAGATTCAGCTCCTCAACCTTAATAATCCCAACTGTTAACCCTATTTTGCTAATTTTGTCCGGTTTTAATCTCTCGTCTGTTAAACTTAACGGCACAACCATTAAATTTGTTATAATGACATTTTTACCTTTTTCACTGTGACGCTTTTAGTCCCTATGGCTTTATTATTTACCATTTATAGTCCAAATTTTATTTATTTTATTTTTTCTTTATAATTATATTATTTGTCTTATGTGTAAACACATTTATTTTATTAATAATTATATTTATGTTTTCGTATTTTATTTACATTTACTATTATTGGTATTTTATTTATAAATTTAAATTTTATACTTTCTTTACTTTTTTTTAAAGCTCATCTTCCTTATTAATTTTTATAATATTATTGTTGACATTTATATATGTGATTTTTGTTAGTTGTGTTTATGTAAAGAGAATATCGTCGGTATTTTTACTCTCCAATGCATTATTTTTCAAGCATCTTCCAACCTAATGAACCATCGACATATAAATTATATACATATGTGAATCTGTCTTGGATATAACGGCTAAATCATAGAAAATATAACGGCTGAAAATTTTGGGTGTGAACTTCGTACCAGTTATGGGTTACCATGTGCACATGAACTTGATTATTGTTTAAAGGAAGAATTGTTCATTCCACTACAAACGATTGATGCATTCTGGAAGACACTAGAGGTGTTTAAGCCCAACCAAGATGAAGTGGATGACATATCTTGTGGTGTAGAGCTCAATGAATTCAAAGAAACATTTGCGAAACAGGTTCGTACAGAAAAGGTAGGTATGCTAAGCAGACTGAAGGGAATAATTTTTCAACCACCAATTATGTTGGTGGACCTTCTATTCAAAAAATTACTCGTGGTCGTCCAAATAAGGGCAAACAAGCTATGTCACGTCAATTTGACTTGAACGAACCACCAAGGCATAGTGAATATGTGTATCGCGGTCCACAACCCCAACACGAGCCACCAAGACACAGTGAATACGTGTATCGCAATCCACATCCCCAACACGAGCCACCAAGACATAGTGAATATGTGTATCGCGCATCCGCAACCCCAACATGAGCCATCAAGACATAATGAAAATGTGTATCGTGATCCACATACAACACAGTCCTGTCGCTTCTATAGGCCAGTTGTTTTTGACTTGAATGATCGAACACCATTCTGCTTTGGATCTCTTACCACCATACCAATACTATGTATATCAAGAATCGTCATCAATGGTGAACGACTATTTTGGACAAGATCCGTCTATGCAAAACTTAATAAGTTATCTACCAATACAGGTATTAAATAATTATTTTTATGTTTATTTTTGTTATTCATTACCTATCGGATTCACTTTGTTTTATATGATAAACGTTAGGAAACGACAAGTTCATGACAATATATATACGCTCATCATGATCTTACACAACAAGATGAGTATTATTCTCATCCACCAACAATCGAGGTATGATGTATGATATTGATTATTATGTATCCGGTTAATTGGATGGTTGATATTAAGAACTTTTATCTTTAATTTTATATAGGAACCAATATGGTACAGTCATCCACTCATGAATGAATTTCCACTATTTTTTCAACCATATGTCATCGACATAAAAGATGTTGAAGGTGATGGAAATTGTGGTTTTCGATCAATAGCTGTTGCTATAGGTTGACATCCAAACGAATGGCCAACAGTTCGTGGTAAATTATTGGAAGAGTTAAATAAAAATAAGATACATTACAAAACAATCATCGCTTACGAAAGAGTGAAAGAATCCTTAAATTGGAAGGTTTCTGGATTTGCACAGACTCATCATTGGTTGTTTATGCCTGGAATTTTCATCGCTAATAAGTATGAGTACATTCTTTATTGTTTAACAAATGAAGGCAGCAAGACATATTTTCCTCTTTGGTCAACTCCACGTTCTAAAAAATTAATCCATCACAATCGCACATGTACATGGAAATCATATTATAAAAGTTGATATGCAGAAAAGGTCATCCAATGCAGACTATTTTGTAGGTATAAGTGGCGTTCCTTAAAAAGAAAAAAAAAATTGGATGAGAATATTTGTATAAAGATCGCTTACTTGCCTATAAACAAGCCCATAATATTAAATGTAATGTGCATGTACTGATGGAGTGATAATTTGTACAAATTTATTTTTATCAAGGGTATTATGTAATTATGAAATCATTAAATTATATTTTTGGTTATAATTTTTAAAAATGATAAAAAAAAAATACTTTTTAAATTTTTTTGAAGTAGATAAAATTTAAATAAGTAAACCGTAATATAAAATAAATTACAAGGACCATTTGTGTAATTTACTTTATAAAATTAATTAACAATCATTGATTAATAATGATTAAATGATTAATGTTTATAAATTAAATAATTATTATATAATCAATTCAATCGATAATCATTTAATAGTTATGTAATGATTAATAGTCAAATCAATTAATAATTATATAATGATTAGAGTAATTAAAAGGGTAATTAGGATGTGGTGTGTAATTAGCAAGGGAAATGAGTGTATAGAATGACCCTAAAATAAAATGAAGAGATAAAATCAACCAAGAGAGAAAAAGTTGCATATGCGAACTTTGGTAATTACTTTTGTCAATCGAATATTCATATGTGTTGTTTATATTGTTATAGTTATGATAGTCTGAAACACCCATAATTTCATAATACATTTTAACCACGATTATCATAGTATAATTCCCAAGAACCTATAACACGTCCACTAAAAATGCGGAATAATTTAAATTTTCATCTTAATGATGTTATGATACAACTAAACAATCAAAATGCATTAACGTTTATTAACATCCATACATGATCTTTTATCAAAGATAACAGGCCACGCCAGCCTATCCATGCCTTCCAAGGAATCACTTCCCTAGACGTCACAAACTTCTTGTGGATATGTCTCATCTTATCCATGTAAAATCAGAACCTATGATGACCCGCACCAATTGAACCTTATGACATATCACCCATGTCCTGCAAAAATGAGTCCCCACACGGGGTAAGTCGAAGCCTTTCGAGTAATCTCATTGCAATTACAAACAGTTTAAAGTTCATACAAAGAGTTAACAACATGGAGGACATATACGCATTATACAACAAGTATCATATGGTCGTGAATTCGAACTACCATGCATTAAACATCGGAGTCAAGCTTAATTACGCCCCGTGTCATACGGAGTCAAGCCATGATTACGCCCCAATTATACTGATATCTAATCTCGGAGTCAAGCTTGATTACGCCCTGTGTCATACGGAGTCAAGACCAGATTACGCCCCGATTACATAGATATCTACAGTGCCAAGCCCAATTACGCCCTGATATCTTCGGAGTCGGAACTAGGTCACCTTGGCTGACATGACACTTGATTACGCCCTGTTAGTTACGGAGTCAAGCTGGGTTCATAAGTGGCCGTGTTTGCGTAACCTCCGATCGCCAAGCACAATTCCCTTATCCGTCCTTATACCCCACATATGTAAGTTATGAATTATGTGCGTGTCATATTAACATGCATCTTAATCAACAACATGTCTTTACATGTATACCATATCACCACTGCATACAATTACATACAAGCAGAAAATATCATGTAGTCACATAAGTATGCACATTATGAAGCAGGGAGGGATGTACTCACAATACAGACGCATTTCATAACCTCGAATGTCATACTTACGCTTGGATCCATTTTCAACTACAATCTCACACGAGTCCTAGTGTTGTCACACAAATAAGTGTCTCATTAAAGTCGTACTCATAAATTGTACGATTCATTATTATATCAAGCCCAATATGTTTACAATTATCAAGGGTATGTAACATGGCTCTTAAATCTTTTTACTCGTCTATATTCCTTTTTTTAAGTGAGGGTCTATAATTAGTCCAAACATTACACTTATATAGTTTATTTCGAAAATACATAACTTAATTACATTCAACATGTACACTGCCAGAATGATACAGTGGGTCGCGGTGCTGACGCGGCGCGTCAGTTATCCAGTAAATAGTTTATTTTTCTCAGTTACGTGACGCAGCACACCGTTATTCAGTGTAGAACCCGTCTTCCTCACTTACTCGGCGCAGCGCGTCGAGGAAATGACGCGGCGCGTCAACCGAATTCAGAAATGTTCAGGTGTCGACACCTCATGGACGCTGCGCGTCGAAGGGCTGACGCGGCGCGTCGCGAGCAGGCAGAAACTTTCAATTTACAAGTTTTTAACACAAAATTTCAAAAATTCATAACATATATTTCTAATCATTCAATAGCATTTATAAGACATTAATAACATGTTTCTAACCCTTTTTAACTATCAAAATCCTCAAACACCCCATAAATCATCCTATTTGTTATTTTTACCAATATTACTCATTTTACTCAAAAATCCATATAAAATCACCATCAATGGAGCTAAAACTTTGCGTAAAACTTAAAAATGAACATATTAACATGTTCCAGTAGTTACTTCAAAGATTCATCACATTTTGTGAGTTTCACCATTTTTAGTAACCTTTGAAAACTCCATAAGTAGTTAAAAACATAACCAATGAGCTTGAAACATTGAGGAAAGCTTGGAAATCACTTTAAGAATGTTTTTCATTGATTTGTATACATATCCGACGTCAATTTTAGAAAATAATATTTTTGAGCTTTAAACCTCCATTAATGGAGTTTGAAGAAGGAGATAAGCTTTCCAGAAAATTTATAAGCATGTAATATGAGCAAGATTCGTATCTCATACATAAGGAAACAAAGAACACATAATAAGGGTTTATAGCTCAAGATCTTTTATATTTGAAGGTTGTAAGAGTTATTGCTTAACCTCGTAATCAAGTCTTGACTCCGTATGGCATGGAGTGTAATCAAGCTTCACTCCGAGGTTAAGTGCATGGTAGTTCGAATTCACGACAATATGATACTTGTTGTATAATGCGTATATGTCCTTCATGCTGTTGACTCTATGTATGAACTTTAAACTATTTGTAATTGTAATCGGATTACTCGATAGGCTTCTACTTACCCCGTGTAGGGACTCATTTTTACAGGACATGGATGATATGTCATAAGGTTCAATTAGTGTGGGTCCATCATAGGTTCCTATGTTACATGGATAAGATGAGACGGATCCACAAGAAGTTTGTGACGTCTAGGGAAGTGATCCGTAGGAAGGCATGGATAGACTGACGTGACCTGGTATCTTTGATAGAAGATCATGTATGGATGTTAATGAACCTTAATGCATTTTGATGGTTTAGTTATATCGTAACATCATTAAGATGGAAATTTTAAATTATTTTGCATTTTTAGTGAACGTGCAATGGGTTCTTAGGAATTATACTCTGATAATTGTGGTTAAAATGTATTGTGAAATTATGGGTGTTTCATAGTCGTTCAACCATCAATATAATTGATATTTGTTAGATGTGTCTCATGTGACGTATTATGTTGATCGTACATTGTTATAACCCAATGAAATGGTATTATTATCTATTTCATTTGCATTACACAAGTATTTAATTGATTTTTGTTATAGTTTTAGTACGTTAATCGTTGGTATATTTATATATAGTCTTTATATGTATCTATTCAAATAGAATGGTTATCTTCGTATTTTTTGCGTTACACAAATTTTGGTAGGGTGTCGTTATAGTTTTTGTATGTTAAAACTTGGTACATTTATATATAATCTTTATAATTGTGTGGTTATAATGTTATAGTTTTAGTCGTTATATGTAAATTACAAGTCATGCATTTATAGATAACTTTTTTATTAATGTTAACTGCAGACGAGGTTTAACTCTGAATACTTGACTATAAAATGTTGAGTACCATTCGTAGTAAACTTGCTAATAAAGAGGATTGTACCCAATTGTACAAAAGTACGTGTTTTGGTCCTTAGTTAGACTTGCAATCAAAATGTACCGACACGATGCTCCTTCACGGGTCATGCTTCAAAAAGCTATTAAACCTTCGTAGTCCGACCCAACCGATTTATGGTTTCGTGTCAATAAAGAAGACTTGCGTTTTGGCCAGAGGGAGTATGCCATTGTCACCGGCATGAAGTTTGGTTTGAGTGTTATGCCATCAGCAAATTGTGTTCTCCTATTATACATATATATATATATATGTGTGTGTGTGTCTGTGTGTGTGTGTGTGTATATATATATATATATATATATATATATATATATATATATACACACACACACACTACATATAAATATATTAGTTTTTGTAACAAAAATTAAAATTAAACTCAATAAGACATTTATTTTATTTAAAAAACAAACACTTTTATCTATACAAATAGAAGATTTTTAAATCATCTTTTCAATCTGAAGACACCGTAAACATAAAAAATTTAAAAAAAAAAAAACAAATAAACCCTATATGTTATCCCTTAGTAAAATTTACAAAAGTGTTCTACTTCATACACCACCTTTATTTATAATCATGACATAATCATGACTAATATATTCTTTATTCAATGAAAAAGAGGAACATACACCCAATCATAAACAACAATTTAGTTAAATCATAGGTCAAAATTATAGGGTATGGTGTATGAGAAATTAGAGTATGGTGTATAAAGAATTTTTCTTTACAAAAAACATTGAAATCTATAATACTAAGTACTAAATACATAAATAATAATATTTGTATCATATTTTGATAGCAACAGTAGAGAATTGGTTATTGTAAAAGTTATGTCACGCGACTGCAGGCTAAATCACTGTACTACTCTTCCCACTTTCAATCTCTATTTTTCATGTAGCCGTCTACGTACATCATTTGGACTACACACACCTATTTCAATGTAAAAGAAAATTTGGTGTCACCAATCCTTAAAAGAAGGTTTTAACCATTAGAATATTTGATTAGACCTTTGCATTCACTTACTGTCATCCTCAGATTCCACCGTATCTTAAAGTGACTCTTCTCTTCATCTCATAAAAAATACGTCTCTTCTTCACCCCATGCTTCACCCTGTGAGGTGTCGTTCTCTTACTCGGTAAGCTCATAGGTGTTAAATTATGGACGATGGTATTGATTAGATAAACTCATGCATACGGTTCAAAGATGAATATTCATAGATTCTTAATGAAATAGTAATATATTACGTTCTGATGTGTAATATGGATGACATTTATTAGATAAAACATACATATAGTTTAGATCTTAGTGTATAAGGTTACCCGTCAATAAATGAGTAACATGCATGAAGCACATTTCAATTTTAGAAATCAACATTAATTTAGGATTTAAACATTTTATCTTCTCTAGTACGTCATAACTAATAGATTCTTTTCTGTACGTTTTTGTAGAGGAAATTAACATGGCAGCCGAAGCATATGAAATTGTTCGTCGTGGGACAAACCTTCAACAACGACCACTAATCCGTAGGGTCCCCCACGTGCTCAGGGTTGTCAGCCCCTGGTGTTACACACCTAGGATGGTTTCGATTGGGCCGATCCACAAAAACGACCCAAAGTTACTGGAGTTCGAACCCCAAAAAGCAACATTTGTTCAAAAATGTATGATGCATTCTAAAGATCCATTTGTTGAAAAACAATTACAATTTTGTTTAGAGATTGTCAACGGATTATTGGATCATATTAAGGAAAGTTACGAGCTAAGTCAGGGCTGTTTGTTAACAACTTATTAGGCTTAATCTAAAAAATCCGGTCAGTCCATTTGAAATAACTTTGTTTGATAATGACTTATTAAAATCAGAACTCAAATTCGGTCAGCCCAATTAATAAGCCAAGAGACCCTATGTGTTCCCCATTCAGACTATTTATTTTTCAATATTACCCCATTTTATCTTTTCCAATAAAATTTCGCTAGTCAGCATTACTTAATCCAGACAGCTCTCTAAATCCAAACGGCACTTAATGGAAAATTTAATCAAACAGCAGCCAGCCATTCTGATAGTGATCTAGTTCAGATGATAGTTATTGATGATTGCTTTATTCTTTACATTGATGGCATCTTTCTAGAGGTTTGGAAAAACCCGAGCTTACCAAATACGTTGTTTTTGATCTATTCATTGTAGAAAACCAGATTCCATTTTTTGTAATCCTAGAAATATTTGAAACTTCTCATCTCACGGTTGAATGCAACGCTAGTTCTGGGTTTATCTTGGCTAGGCTGTGCACATATTATAACATATTTAAAGGCGGGATTAGTATAACATCCTTCAACGCGGATGATGATCACGATCATATTCTTAGAGTTTTACACAAGGCATATCAGCCTTCTTCTGATAGATCTTGGATTCGTGGAGTTTTCAACACTGAAAACTACCATTGTGCATCGCACTTGACGGAAGTTGGGTTCGTATTTCTTTCGAATGACCATCAAATATGGGCAATGGGCATGGAGGTCAAATTACCCCGAATTTCTTGGTTTCCATGGTTTTCTTGTAAGCCCACGCTAAAGATGCCGGTTCTAGAAGTAATGTTTTTATGGAACTAGTGTTACGTAATCTAATCGCGTACGAGGATTTCATACCAGGGCATAACCATGTATTGGCCTACCTTAGAGTAATGAACAAACTTGTGGACACGCCACAGGATGTTCAATGCTTGAAGCAAGCAAAGGTGTATATCAATAAACCGGGAAGTGACGAGGAGGCTGTTAGTGTTATTAACAATATAACTAGAGAAACTCCATTCGAGTATGTACTATACGCTAAGGATTTTGCAAAGTTGGACAACCACTATAGAGCATATTGGCCTCAAGTGTCTGCAGCATTGAAAAGGAAGCAGCATTAGTCCTGTTGGTATCACAGTAGTGCAAACTATCTATACCATCAAAGGTCCTATTGAATGACGAAGGTTATTTTCTCTACGCCATGAATTTTTTAGTTACCTTTTAATTTTGTTTAGTTCATATATAATCCATGTATTCATTATAAAGTGGGTTTTTATTTTATGTATAACAAATTATATTACTAATGGATTGTTGTTTTGGGTTTGCAGGATGTTCCAGCGTAGTCCGGCGAGATTTGACGTTGGAGCCGTTCCTTATCGTTCCCGGACTCGGACCATAGCTGAAACAACAGGAGAAACTCGTTAGAAGCAGACCCAGGGCCGGAGCCCCGGAATCCACCTCCGACGATCAAGTCAGATTTGAACGTTATCAAATAATAATATAAAACTCGGATCACATTAAATTACATCTATGATCAAACCATTCAAAATGGAATGTAGTATGTAGTCAATGTAGCTAGAATTAAATAAACTTACAATGCAGAGACGGTCGCAACGACCCTGATCAGTGGCTGTGGTGCTTTTGTGGTGATGACTGCCGAGAGACAGCAACGGGCGGCGATAGTCGAGCGAGTGGGGGCTGGAGTGAGACAGAGAGCGGCGTTAACGGAGTCGTGGCAGCGGCAGCTGGGGTTAGGGTCTGGTTGTCGGCTAGCCACAGAGTGGAAGGGAGATCGAGCGAGTGAGAGAATGCAAGGGGGAAATGGAGGCAACGACGCGGTGGGGACAATGGCGGCGTTAGGGTTTGGGCCACAATCGCCGTCGTCGGTTGAGAGGGAGAGGGAGAGAAGGAGCCGTGAGAGAGAGAACTAACCAGAGGGAGATAGAAGTCCAGAGGAGCGGTGGCTGATGTTTGCCGACGAAAGGACAGCGGCGGCGGTCGTCGGCCGGAAAGGTGGATATGGAGCCGAGGAGTCCAAGTCTCCTAGGGTTGCTTGAGGAGAGCCAAAAAAGTATCTGCTACCCCTTTACATAAAGTCCATAGCCCCAAAATATTAAAAAGGGCTTTTGGGTCCAACCCAATTTTCTCACCATGACCCACATCATCAAGTCCCCCAAGTTCACAGTGATTGGTTTTTATTCAAACCAATTACTTTGGACTTAATGCTAAACATACCTTACCTAATACCGATGTTGATATTAAGCCCTGTGTTCGTGTAATAAGAATGTGTAATAGAATGCAACACTGAATCAGTAAGCATAAATTCGTACATATAAGTTTTTAAACAAGGCATGCGACCAAACCCCGTAAAGGTTGGTCTGTCCTTATAAATAATGAAGGCTTGCAACCGCCCCTTGTAGGGAACTGGTCTATCCTTATAAACAATGAAGGCTTGCAACCGCCCCTTGTAGGGAACTGGTCTATCCTTATAAATAATGAAGGCATGCAACCGCCCCTTGTAGGGAACTGGTCTATCCTTATAAATAATGAAGGCTTGCAACCGCCCCTTGTAGGGAACTGGTCTATCCTTATAAATAATGAAGGCTTGCAACTGCCCCTTGTAGGGAACTAGTCTATCCTTATAAATAATGAAGGCATGCAACCACCCCTTGTAGGGAACTGGTCTATCCTTATAAATAATGAAGGCTTGCAACCGCCCCTTGTAGGGAACTGGTCTATCATTATAAATAATGAAGGCTTGCAACCGCCCCTTGTAGGGAACTGGTCTATCCTTATAAATAATGAAGGCTTGCGATAAACTTGCTTGTGCAAGCAATCTGTCCTTTAGATACATATCCTTGGGGATGATAATTCGTGTACCCTGCGTACTCCTGCAAAAGGGTTAGAAATGTAGTTTCTTGTTTTTGTCAGTCATAACCATCATGACAATGATCTCATATACTATGAGTGCTTAAAAAGCTACAATAACTAGACAGAGGTAAGATCAAACCATATTTAGCATGTTGAGAGAGTCTGTCAAAGTGCTGTAATCAGCATCATGTAATCAGCATCATATAGGTCTGGCTCTAGATCTTGGATTGCCCCTAAAGAGAGGGATCTGCACCGAAAGCAAAGCCTATGGAGCTAGAGGTTTAGTTCTGAGGAGTGAAACAACGTCAGGAGAAGACGGACTAGCATTTTGTGTTTTAGCAATATATTATTCAATACCTTTAAGGTTGGCCCCCACTTTTTTTTATCTCATGGAATTAACAAAATAATTTCAGTACATGGCGTATATTGATACTCTGTTATCATTTTGGAAGACCATCAGTCAAGCAGAACCATAAAACCAATATTCGTTACATGTTACCAATCAAGACCATTAGTTGAGAAGTTTAGCCTTATATCATGAAATATGTCAAGCAGATAATTCCTCTTGAGATAAGGCATATATATTTAAATTAGAGAATAACAATGCATGAAAAATATCACACATGTCATATTATAAAATAGAAAATAATAATGTGTCAAAAACCGTTGTTATATGCTACTAACTTAATTACCCTGGATACCCCTAATAAATTGATGCACCGTGACTAATATTTAACTATGACCACCATCATCACTCTACAAACTCAAAACTGAGACAATTCCATAATATTCCCTTAAACATAAGACATAGCAACATAACACTTTCATTGCAAGAAGTACAAATTGATTATAAAACTGTTGCTCTTAACAGTGGACATAGAAAATTTAGTTTCTCACCAACATTTGAAAGAATTTGAAGAGTGCACTTATCATAAAAAATGATGTTTGTATAATGCATCACCTGTTGTAAGCAATGCGATTGCAAAATTAGCTTCTAATGTGACGCTAAAAATTTGTTGCAACAAGTATTGAGAAGGTTGGATATAGGTAATAATATATCCTCGTTCTGCTGTGCAGGTCGACCCCCCCCCCCCTCCCCCAACGCGTTTTGTAATTTTTTAATAAATAACTAACATATCAAATGCGATAAGATAAAGTAAACTAATAAGATGATAATGTCAAACTCTCTGAATAAATAGTTGTATGCATTTGAATACACTTAGAGCCACTTTCGAACCATTTAACCCATCATCTCATTATTAGCTCAGTTTGAATTTACGATTTGACTAGTTGAAGATAAAATATAGAACCAAACCATGCCAAATCCATTCCTAAATTGGTCGAAATTGTCACATCTACACTCAAACATAAACGATGACCATTTTGCCGTTTTTGGCTGATTTTCATGTGAATTCCCTAACAAAGAGCATTGTTTCCCTACTGGAGCATAATATGGACGTCGATAAATTTTTTATCTCAAGAAAAATGGAGTGGAAAGAAATGGAAATATGGAAACCAATAGAAGCCACAAAGATGCAAATGCCTCCGGCATACAATATACATATAACTAGTCCTTTTATTTTCTGAATACAAAGGAAACCATACCCAAGCCTCCATTGGTGAGCACCGTCAAACCTGGACTATAATAAGTTGATTTCTAATTCGATAATAAGTTCTTGCAAGCAATCCTTACAATATTATTCGAATCTAACTACTTTAACCTCAAAATTCAGAAAAATCATACTCAATATCAGTTTAACCAAAACTAATTATTTAGACCCTAAATAATCAAATGATCATAATCATAAGTTTTTCAAAACAATCAAAAGAGCAGATAGCAATAATCTGATAATGCTCATCCGAACACCCCCCCCCCCCCCACAGCAGCAAAATAATATATATTGCCCAAAAAATAAAGAGCTGCAGATTTTGCATCAAGGAATACCATCTTGTGTAATCAAAGAATAATCCAATGCACTGAGGGTAATAAACCAGTCCCAAATTAGCATCAGATTTTATTTTTCCTATCTAGGAGCACTAGTACTTTCCTAAAGGAATAAAGGAAGCAATAGATGATGGAGGTTCTGCATATTCAAAATTGAGATGCTCTAAATAAATAACACCAAACACACATACAGTGACGGAAGGATATACCCCACTGCTTTTCAGCACGCAAATTCTATTACTAGCATTTTAATAACTGCATTACCTCTTACAAAAAATGGCGCTATAATAACACACTTGAGAATTCAGTAACAACATAGAAGATGATCGATCAGTAAGAACAATAGAAACAGAAGCAATCATGAAGCATCGGAAAAATAATTGTAGTGCCTGTTTTCCGTCGAGTTGGGTAGGAATATTACTTTCTAACCTGGAAATATCAAATTCTATTTTGATTCAGAGATCAATCAGGTTTGTACCTGGAGACATGTTTTCGGCCAGAGGGGAGAAAGGAGAAGTGAGAGAGATACCGAGATCCCATGGCGATAAGCAGGCAGAACCTAGAAACGAAACGAGAACACGAAGGCTAGTTGTTCGAGGTCCCACGGGTGGCGCCAATGTTCGAGCGTAGTCCGGCGGGATTTGACGTTGGAGCCGTTCCTTATCGTTCCCAGACTCGGACCATAGCTGAAACAACAGGAGAAACTCGTTAGAAGCGGACCCAGGGGCGGAGCCCCGGAATCCACCTCCGACGATCAAGTCAGAACGTTATCAAATAATAACATAAAACTCAGATCACATTAAATTACATCTATGATCGAACCATTCAAAATGGAATGTAGTATGTAGTCACTGTAGCTAGAATTAAATAAACTTACAATGCAGAGACGGTGGCAACGACCCTGATCAGTGGCTGTGGTGGTTTTGTGGTGATGACTGCCAAGAGACAGCAACGGGCAGCGATAGTCGAGCGAGTGGGGGCTGGAGTGAGACAGAGAGCGGCGTTAACGGAGTCGTGGCAGCGGCGGCTGGGGTTAGGGTCTGGTTGTCGGCTAGCCACAGAGTGGAAGGGAGATCGAGCGAGTGAGAGAATGCAAGGGGGTAATGGAGGCAACGACGCGGTGGGGACAATGGCGGCGTTAGGGTTTGGGCCACAATCGCCGTCGTCGGTTGAGAGGGAGAGGGAGAGAAGGAGCCGTGAGAGAGAGAGCTAACCAGAGGGAGATAGAAGTCCAGAGGAGCGGTGGCTGATGTTTGCCGGCGAAAGGACGGCGGCGGCGGTCGTCGGCCGGAAAGGTGGATATGGAGCCGAGGAGTCCAAGTCTCCTAGGGTTGCTTGAGGAGAGCCAAAAAAGTATCTGCTACCCCTTTACATAAAGTCCATAGCCCCAAAATATTAAAATGGGCTTTTGGGTCCAACCCAATTTTCTCACCATGACCCACATCATCACAGGAGTTGTGGAAAAGATAGGCGATAGGAAATCAAAGCATGTGGCTTTGAGTTTGGTTCGTGTTCTGGGTGATAGAAGATGATAAAGGTGGTGGTCACCTTGTGTTCTTGATATGTGGAATCCTGGAATAGCATTGATCAGTAATGATGTTGTCAAGACAAGAAGAGAATGGAGAAACAACATGGTGTGAGCATTATATATGGAGGCGAAGGTTCAAATCAGGACGTGGCCAAGGAAGATGTTTTGGATCCGGGAAAAGTTGAGATAGTAATTACCGTGTCCAATGGGATGCCATGTTATGTTACATGTTACAGGTGTTGCGAACAATCTAAAGGGTGAGTGAGAGAAGACTTTGGTTGTGACCGAGGTGGGAGGTTGGGTGTCCAAGAAAGGTCGAGAATTTACATGTTTCAAAGCTGATGTGAGTGAAAGGTGTGAACAAACGCTTACGTACTGTATGATGGTTTATCACCGAGTCGTACGGTTAGGAAGTGGACATGTCAGTATTTTTAGTATTGTTTTGGGTCACGGGTCGATAGTAATTCTCACCGAGTCAGTGTTGACTTGATGAGTCAGAAAACGATGGGTTTAGTTGGCATTAAAAATAGGAAGTGAGGTTACATACACACACATAACCGTTTGCATATTTCATCGAGTATTGTAATTGTTTTTTGGGCTAAAGCTGAACAATAGCAGTGTACTTTTTAAGGTGTATCGATATAGTACGTGTACTTTTTATATTGTTAATATGATACCTTTACTTTTTTATGACCGGTTATTTCGTCTAGCTTTGCACAGTTGTGGAAGAATCGTCTATACGAACTTGTTCACCGTTGGATCTGCGTGAAATTTGAGGATAAGCTTCGCAACACATAGTTCTTCGATATGGACGGTGGAGATCGTCATTGGAGATTTATACAGAGGTTTGTAGGTATTTGAAGTTGGCTGTGCTGTGTGATTTCTCCTACCAGGTTATCATAAGGACGAGAGGTTGTATTTGATGCTTCAGTTATGAAAATTTGAACATTAATAAAAAGAGAAATTTCACTCTTAACAGGTATAGCCAGTAACCGGTTACCAAAGGTATCATATTGGTATGAAAAAATGTAGTACACGTATCAAATTTGAACGATTCAGAAAGTACACGTGTAATATGAATAATTAAAATTGTACACGTACCATATCGATACATTTTAAAAAGTACACAACTATTCTATGACTTTAACCCTTGTTTTTTTCCCATTATGAAATGCAATCAATAGTTTATAAGTAAACATCTATTAGTTCATTACCAATAATTACTTTTCTAGTAGCTTAGCAATCTGATTTCCAACATATGATTAAGAGATTCTTAATGAAATAGTAATATATCATGTTCTGATCAGATCTCATTATATAAGGCTACCCATTAATAAATGACTAATATGAAACATATTACAATATTTTTAGAAATCAACATTAATTTAGTTTTTAAACATTTTGTGTAACGGGTGGGTATTTTGAAGCATACCCATTTTTTTTTGGCTATTTTCTTTCACATCTCTTCTTGTTTTGGTTATTGTAGTCTTTATCCCATATTATATTTGTATATTGGTAATATTATATTATTATTGTATACATAAATCCATTTAACAAATATGCAGGGGTTAAATGAAAATCCGATATGCATATATATACACTACAACAAAATATTCAAAATTTCATGCATAATAAGACATATGTACATACCTAATAATGCGAACAGTTATAATGTTCGCACTTGGTTTATGCGTAAGGAAAATAGGCGTGACAATATCTTATGGATCTATACGCTTTTAGGTGTCATCAACTTGAATAAATTCCACATTTTTTAAGTGTGAAGATATTAACCAAGTCATCACACATGTAAGAACAAATTAATCAAGTGTTCATATTTTTAAGTGTAACAATGCAAACTAATGGGATCTGATCTGAACAAAATATGAGCAAATTTTTGAAAAAGTAGTAAAAAATATGAGCCATAATATTTGAAAAGGTTCTCAAAAATAAAATTCTATAAAATTTTAAAGAGGGAAATAAGTAAGGAAGTTTTCTACTATTTTAAACATAAACTTCAAAATTTTTGAAAGAGAGAGTGAGTGAGTGATTTAAGCCATGTTTGTTTTGTTTAAGAAGATTTTTCAATCTCTTATGTCTGCGAACTCGAAGACGTGAGAAGAGGTTTTATATGGAAATGTGTTTGTTTTTTTTTTCGCCAGCCCGCGTCTGCAAAGGTTTTCCCGCGTCTGCCGCATCGTTTTCCCGCGTCTGCAGACGTCTTCCTGCGTCTGTGAAGACTGCAAACCTTTAGACCATCTTTTCTGACCGCAGATTTCTACAGCTAAGTTCGCAGACCGCAGAAATCAACCTCTTAAAAAACAAACAGCACATTAGAGAAAAAATAAGAAGAATATAAACTTTGGAGTAGTGGGAGGAGGAGAGGAGTCGCCGGAGGAGATAAATTTTTTTCTCGTTCGGTGGCCGGAGGGAGAGTGTCGCCGGAAAAGATAAGTCGCCGGAAAAGAAAAGTCGCTGGAGGAGTCAACAAACGGTGGGGGAAGAAAGAAAAGAAAAAAAAAAGGTGTGGTGTTAATTAGGTGTGTATTGGAAATGACAATTGTTAAATTTAAATTACTTTGTATAACCGATGGATATTTGTGTAACCATTTTGCGTAACACGTGGTTATTTTGGAGGATACCCATCTTTTTTTGTTATATTCTTTCCAATGGGTTGTTTTTTGGTTAATTTTGTCTTTACCCCTAAATTTTATGTTAAATTGATTAAAAAAAATTATATTCCAAACTTAACCATAGTTCAATACAACTCTTAAAAATTTTGGTGATTAAATTCCATAATTAAAGATTACTAAATTCGAGAATTATATGAAAATTGAGATTTAACAAAGTTTGCTTAACTTTTTAATTAACTTATTTGCTTAACTTTTTATTTAACAAAGTTCACTCATTTATAATTTTTTATAGTTTTATTATTTAAATAAAATTAAGATTGTTCGGATCGAGATTTTAATATTCTACGATAGATCTTAAAATACTGACTTCAATCCTACGAGTGAGAAAGAAGGATCGACTCAAATTTTTCTGATCATGATGGTAAGATCTTAAAATCAAAATTTGAGATTTTAACAACCATAGTCCATATATACATACATCATGACGTGTTCTCAAAGTTTTATAAAAATATTGTTTTATATAAACAATCCGTTTGTTTAATTTAAATTTCTTCACGTGTTAGTAACAAAAAATACTGAAATATTAAATTATTATATTCTATTCGTATTTTTATTATATCTTAACTGTCTTGAAAGATCAACGTACTTTAGTGTTTTTATGTTGTTCCAAAAATAATTTATTTAAAACTAGCTATATGTGGACCATGCTAGCTTACGCATGAGGCCAATAAAAAGGTATGATGTTGTTTTCAAATACGATCACCACAAGAGTTGACTTCGTACATATTAGTCTATGAAGAAACCGGTTGAAATTTGACCGATTTATTTCGTCGGTATTGATCAATGATCAATGCAAATTAACAAATGGATCAGATTATGTAACGAATTAAAACATTAATTAAATATAATATAATATGTTTCTTAACTTTTAATTTTATCCATATTTTATTTCAATAATTAATTATAAATACATATAATATGATTTTATAAGATTTTATTAAAATAAGTAATCTTGTTTCTTATTTTTGCATAAAATACTCTAGTTGTGTTTTTTTTGGATTAAATTTCTTAATCTTTTTTTTATCTCATAAATTTTTCAACAACTAAAAATCATTAAAATTGTGTTTTTTTTATTTAAATTGACATTTAGTCTGGTTATAAATGAATAAAGTCTTACATGACGTCTTTGTTAAAGAAAATAATTGATTACAAGTCCAAAGTAACATCTATTTAAATTTAAGTACAAGATTCTCATACTCCAAATCTAGTGAAATTTTAACATAGATGTCACGTAGGACTTTTAACTGTTTATTTTGTTTAACATAGATGACATGTAAGACTTTTACCGGTTACAACAGCTTAAAGGTCAAAAATTTTATACATTCAAAATCCAAAAAGTACATTAAACAATAGAAGCAAACAATCATTCTCTAATAACTATATATGTGTAATTGACTTAATAATCTATTAGAATTCTTGATTGGTCATATTTGAAGTATAGAGCTTCTTCATACTTCACATTATTATGGCATTACAAAAATTCATATATAGTTGTCATTACAAGAAATATTAATTTTCTATCATATTAGTCACTAGAAATTACAAAAATAATATATATTATAATGAATGGTTTTAGTCTTAATGTCTAAAAAATTGTACCACTCAAATTTAGAAATCCAAAATATTTTATAGTTTAGAAGTAGTTGTTTGCATACAAAACATGGCATAAAAGTTAATTGAGGTTAAAATTATTTGTCATAAAATTAATTGGGTTGGAAAATAATTCAATTTTAAAAGTAATAGTGTTAACACAAAACACGACAGTTTAAAACGTCTAAACGAAACATAAAGCACAAAATATTAAAAACGTCTAGTAATACGAATCACAAAAGATACAAGTAAGGACACTTTATATATATATATATATATATATATATATTTGGGTTCAGAAAAGTACCCATGAGAATTGAGTGTACCAAGGGTACTCATCCACAGCCACAAGATTAAATAGATCAATGGTTGTGATCAAAAATTGAAATTCCATGTGCGTCCCTTTTTTTAGCTGGAAGGGTATTTTCGTAATTACAGCGATCATTCACAATACATATAAAATGATCATTCACATTACTTATTTGATCATTCACATTACTTAATTGATCATTCACATTACTTAATTATTCATTCACAACACTTATTTGATCATTCACAAAAATTATTTGACTATTTACAATTTTTTTACACTTATTTGATCATTCACAATATTTATTAGATCATTCACAATCATTATTTGACTATTTACACTTGTATAAATATTTGATCATTCACATTACTTAATTGACCATCCACATTACTTAAATGATCGTTCACATTACTTAATTGACCATTCACATTACTTAAATGATCACTCACATTACTTATTTAATCATTCACATTACTTAATTGATCATTCACATTACTTAATTGTTCGTTCACAACATTTATTTGATCATTCACAAGAATTATTTGACTATTTACAATTCTTTTACACTTATTTGATCATTCACAACATTTATTTGATCATTCACAAGAATTATTTGATTATTTACACTTCTTCTATATTATTTGATCATTCACATTACTTAATTGACCATTCACATTACTTAATTGATCATTCACATTACTTAAATGATCATTCACATTACTTAACTGAATGTTCACATTACTTAAATGACTATTCACATTACTTAATTGATCATTCACATTAGTTAATTGATCATTCACATTACTTAATTGATCATTCACAACACTTATTTGACCATCACATGAATATTTGACCATTCACAATATTTATTTCATCATTCACAATAATTATTTGACTATTTACACTTCTTCTACACTTATTTGATCATTCACAATAATTATTTGACCATTCACACTTCTTCTACACTTATTTGATCATTCACAACACTTATATGATCATTCATAACACTTATATGATCATTCACAATTCTTCTACACTTATTTGATTCACAACACTTATTTGATCATTCACAAGAAGTATTTGACCATTCATAGTATTTATTTGATCATTCACAACACTTATTTGATCATTCACATTATTATTTAACCATTTATAATAAGTTTAGAAGAAGTGTGAATGGTCAAATAATTATTCTGAATGATCAAATAAGTGTTGTGAATGATCAAATAAGTATAGAAGAATTGTAAAAGTCAAATAATTATTGTGAATGGTGAAATAAATACTGTAAATGGTCAAATAATTCATATGAATGATCAATTAAGTAATGTGAATAGTCAATTAAGCAATGTGAATGATCATTTAAGTAATGTGAACGATCAATTAAGTAATGTGAATGATTAATTAAGTAATGTGAATGATCAATTAAGTAATGCGAATGATCATTTAAGTACTGTGAATGGTCAATTAAGTAATGTGAATGATCATTTTGTAAATTCATAATTCTTGCAATTCAATCACATACAAACAATCAATATGAACAATAACAACAATTATCAACACAATCTATTGAATGATTAATAGAGAGAATATTACATTGGGGTTTCTTGACTTGCTAAGCAATTCTTCTCTAGATCTGTCCAAGCTACGTTCTTCTCAACATTACAATAAACTTCTATTTATATGCACAATATAACTATTGTGTATTTACAATTCAGTCCCTGAACTATTAGAAAATATTGTTTTCAACTCTATTTATTATTGTACCCAACAATCTCCCCCTTAGAGATGAAAACAATTTTTCATTTAAAGCCCAAGTCAGGAACTTCAATTCTTTTTTCTTTTCTTCTCTTTCATCTCTGAATCTTCAGATAAAATTTCTTCTTTATTTGTCTCTTGTAACATCCCAAATTTTCAATTATATGTAATTTACAATTTTAAGGACTTAATTATTAAGTTAATGGAATTTTATATCAATTTAAGTTAATTTGGATCATAATATCAGTTAAATAAGAAAATACGAAGTTGAGGGATGTGTTATGCAAATGGGTCAAAAATAGACATAAAAAGAGAAAAGCCTTTCATTTTCACCAACACCTTCTCTCTCTACTCTCTCTCTCTCTCTAAACGATTCTCTCTCACTCTCCCTCTATCTCTCGGCTTCATCCAAAAAAAACCAAGAATCAACAATTTCAAGTGTTCAAAAGTTGGATTCAGATAGCAAATAAGGAACTATAAGCATTGCAACAAACGATTCGAGGTAAAAATCATTCAATCTTACGAATTTATAAAGTTTCTATTCGGTTTTTAGTGGAAACCGAATCAAAAGATTTTGGTTCGGATTCTTGATGCATGTTATATATTCTTAGTGTAACGTGTAAATCGAGCATGTACAATATAGTGTACCAAATTTCAGAATCAGATTCCACTCCTAAGTACGAATTCTGAAATTATGTGTGTGTTTTTAGTGTGTGTGTTCATCGAGACTCGTAAGAAAAATGGACATAAATGGGTTATTTTGGTACAATATGACATGTTATAAGTTGATATAGTGTATATAAGTTCACATTTGCAATATTAGACTCAGAAACATGCAAAATGGTCAAAAACGTAAATCTGGAAATTTTGGAAATTTCACCAAGTAAGAACTCGGTCCGGATCCATCCGAATTCGGATCCGTACCCAGTTCGGATCTGTTCATCTAATTCGGACCACAACAACTTCGGACCCCCATACTCAATTCGTACCTGTCCCAATTTCGGACCAAAGACCCCAATTCGGATCCAACCAATTTCGGACCAAAGACCCCAATTCGGATCCAACCAATTTCGGACCAGAGACCAAAATTCAGACCATCTACAATTCGGACCATCCGAATTCGGATGTGGTCCGAATTCAGACCCAATTACATTTAAAATTACAGAATACAATTTTTAAGCAATTACTGACACAAATTCACTATTACACTTACATTACAGATCATTGTGGTGTTATCAAAACACACATTGATTCAGAGACAAGTCACACAATACCAATCACTGTGAGTAACAGATTGTCCTTCGAACATTTATTGTTTTTGCATTCATGTTTATACATTCAATGGCATGTTCACTTTGTTCATATACATCATTTGGCACTCGTACATGATTTGTTGTTATGATGCACACTCGTACTTGACATGTAATACACATGTAGCCAGCGTTCAATTGAAAGTGCATTTATTTACATCATGCTTGCACTGCATGATCATTACTTCACAATCTGATGCGACCTGGACTGGGGCTGACAGCAGGCCACTGTCGGGGACTGATCATCCCACTCGTTATCCCGTCAGGTTCGGCACATCCCCGATCAGCATTTGAACTGCCAACCCCATGCTAGCAATGCATGGTTTACACATACATTGAGGCTTACACTGCCTGTTTTCACATACATGGGGCTTACACTGCCCATGGTTAAGCATTGCTTGTAAAGAAATATTTGTTGTTTGCATAATCTGTTATCTCACTAAGCAATTAGCTTACTGTTGACTCATAAATGTTTTCAGGCAAAGGCAAAAGTGTAGCTGGACCTTCCACTTAAGCAAATCAATTCAATATCCCGGAGACCTTAGAAGCTATTGGTACTGTAATGTAATAGCTATGGGCTGGGATTTACTACTTCTAAAACGATTATGATGTTGTAATAGTTAGACTTAATCACTGTAGACATGTACTTTCATTGCTTTAGTGTGGATTTGCTTAATTCTGATTTAAGTATTCAATTTCAATTATCATGTTAAACATTGGGTTGTTTTATTGATCCTGGTGATTCCATTTATACTATCATAGCAAGAAGGGTGTCACAGGTTTTGGTATCAGAGCATTAGTTTGAGGTTTCAAGTGTCCGCAAGGACTTGGACTCAAACTTAGGTTATGATATTAGAATGAACTTCTAAGTAATGATCCGAACTAAGATAGGATTGACATGCACACGGGGACAATAAAAGGGTAACTGTAAACACTTAGGACTTACCAATAAATGTTCTAAATATAAGTTGTTATATTTCAGAACATGTCAGGAGACGATATGACTCCTCAACAAATGTTCCAGATGATGCAAGCTCTTATGGAACAAAACAATGAATTACAATCCAAAAGAATGGCTGAGCAGGCTCAGTCATTTGCCGACCAGTTAAGGGCCAGAGATGAGGCCGAAGCAAAACGTAAGGCTGACAAATGAAAGAACAAAGAGCAACAACAAGACGACCAATAGGAAAGACAAGACACTGGGTCTTCTAATCGATCAAGGGGTTGTAGATTTAAGGACTTCAAAAGTAACGGAGCTGTTACTCTTGATGGAACGGGAGATGCCGTGACTGCATTGGAATGGATCACCACCACAGAGAGAACTTTCAGAATCAGCGACTGTGCTGATAAGGACATGGTCTGCTTTGCAACCGCTATGTTTGCAAGGGACGCAGTAATGTGGTGGGATGCCATGACACATGTGTTGACGATGGAGGTAGTGTCACACATGTCCTGGAACGAGTTCAAGAAAGTATTCTCTCAGCAATACTGTCCTACTGATGAGAAGCGTCGACTAGAGGCGAAGTTTCCGAACCTGACTCAAGGAACGAAAACGGTTACACAATATGCCGTTGAGTTCACCCGACTAAGCCTGTTCGCACCACATCAAGTCGACACAGAAGAGAGAAAGATAGCCCGGTTTGAGGCCGGATTAGACTATGAGATTCGCCGAACCATGAGTGGGGTTCGGTATACAACTTTTGCTGGTTTACTTGAGGCTGCTCGGAATGTGGAGCAGATTGTCTTATTATCTGGATACGTCATTGGGTCAGTACCCGCAGCACCGACTCAACCGTCGCCACCAAAAAGGCAGCGGGAGTCTGGATCTTCCCGATTCTCTCCACAATCCCATCAACAATCATCATCACCCAAGAAAGGAAGGGCCTTTTCGGCCAGTTCAGAAATGAGAGACTGCAGGCGATGCAGAAAAGCGCACTCTGGGGAGTGCAAGACTCAAGATATGTACTGCTTCTGCTGTGGGCAGAAAGGCCATCACTGGGAGCATTGTCCTCGAAAAGACGATGCATGCTACAACTGCCATAGACTTGGCCATTTTTTCAAGGGACTGCCCGAAACCCCCACGAGATCAGAATGCTCAACAATCAACAACAAGATCTTCTGTAGCTTCCACGGCTCGCAGAGATCAATCTCAAAGGGCTCCGACAAGGGCATTCCAAATCACAACTGAAGAAGCATGTTGGTACATCCTGTGTGACGATAGCAGTCTAATTGATATTGCATTGTGATTTTAACAAGTGTTTTGATATATATGTTTATATGTGTTTGTCTGTTATTGATAGTGTGTTTGAACTTGATGTAACATATTACAAGAAGTTCAAACATAAAGGTCAAAGATTAACTCAAGCATAAGTAAAAACATAAGTTTCATCACTTAAGTGTTTAAGTGTTTTGGCTAGATTCGAATTGCATAAGGGAAGACATTCGAATCTGTGATAGATTCGAATGTGACCTTAGATTCGAATGTGCCAGATTCGAGAGTGTCCTTGTGGACAGACTCGAATGGGCCTTGGGCCAGATTCGAGTTTGGCCCACATCAGACTCGAATCAGGGTCTATAATTAGGGATAGACTCGAGTCATTAGCAGACTTTTAGCAGAATTCGTGAGGAATTAAGCTTAAGGCGATCTCGAGTTTATCAGCTAGGTGAGTGCTGTTTCGGAGAGAATTAGTTCGTAGGATCGTTCGTGTGTCGTTCGTTCAGCGTCTAATAGTCTCCGTGTTTCGTGGTTGAGAGTTGTCCGTCTAACCGTCAACGAGGATTCCGCACTCGTTCACGGATCCGCGTCTAGATAGATCTTGCAGTGGTAGACCTTACAAGTGGTATCAGAGCCTACGGAGTGTTCTTGGTGTTCTTCGTGTTCATCAGATACATTCTAGGTTTCTTGACGCTAGTTGGACGGTTTTGCTCTCAAAAACGTATTTTCAAGCTTAGCAAATTCATATTCGGGAAACACTTTGTGGTTTTTCACGTTTTTGATCGAAATCATTATTTTTCGTTAGAAAAATAGTGATTTAATCTACAAAACGTCAAAAAATCAAAGTGTTAGCCGTTTTTCGAGTTTGCGGCGCTCAAATCTATTGGGGTAATTAGGGTTTCACTTTAGTCTCGAGTCTAACCTAAATACGCTCCTTTCGAGTCAATTTCAGAGGTTTTCGAATCTACCTAGTTTCGAGTCTGTTGCTTCATTCGAATAGGATCTCGAGTCTAGCTTAGTTTCGAGTTTATTTCGAGTCTAGTATTGTTTCGAATCTGGTGTTTCGAATCTGCTGAATTTCGAGTTTGCTGACCTTCGAATCTAAGGCCCTTCGACTCTAAGGTTATCTCGAATCTGACATAATTTCGAATCTAATTGAATTTTAAAACTTAATCGAATTTAATCCCAAAAGATTTACCCTTAATCAGTTTCGAATCTACCTAGATTCGAAAAAGTTAGTCTAAATCAGTTTCGAATTAAATTAATTAAGTTCAAATTCAATTTCTTTAGAAAAGATGTCAAATCTTCAGAAATTCTTAGAAATGGACCACGAGGTTGGGAAGGCAAACGCCCCGCCTAAGCTGATGAAGGTCGAGGACTATTACTGGTGGAAGGACCGATTTACCGATTTCGTACGTTTCAACGATATGTGCATGTGGGTGTGCGTAGATGAAGGGTAGATTCCACCGGTATCTGAAGTTGAAGGCCGTCAAAAGGTCTTGTCATACCAGATGATGAAGGAGGATGACAAGAAATTATTTGAAGCCGAAAACAAAGCTTTCTCCATAATCCGTATGGCTTTACCTCAGGATATATTGCACACATTTCGGACTCAAAGGACGTCGAAGGAACTTTGGGAGTCTCTCGAGAAAAGGTGTGAGGGTAATCCTAGGGTACGTAGAAAGCGTACAGAGCTGTTGAAACAACAGTTTGCGATTTTCAAGGCAATTAAGGATGAACAGCTGGATGACATTATCACCAGGTTCTATCACCTGATAACGGAACTTGAAAGTCATGGAATTGAGTATTCTGACACTGACAAGAACAACAAGCTTCTTGATGCCCTACCAGCCAAATGGGCTATGTACGTAGCAATGATTAAGCTGAATGAGGACAAATACTATACTCAATCTCTTGATGACATTGTGGGAACGTTGAGGGTATATCACTTCGAGTTAATTAAGACCGAGACTGATTATGAGCAAGTCCAGAATCCAGCAATGTATTTTGGAAAGACAACTAAATCTTCAGTGACAGCCGATCCGAAGACTGCTACAGCGTATTTCACCGGAGAAACGTCATCACCAGCAGAGTCTGAAGACTCATTGAATCGCGCGTTCTTAGGATTAGGAAGATCGGAAGAACCGCAACCTCAAGTCCAACAGGCATCGACAAGTCAGAGCTATTCGAAGATGCCCATGAGCGCAAAGTCAGCGGAAGAGCATCTGAATCTACTTGCTTCTTTTGTGGCCGCATACGGAAATTGTGTTCAAGGGAAAATTAACGATCCTGCTCTATGGGACGAAGATTACGATCAGGTCGACCCTGATGACTTAGAGGAAATGGATCTTAAGTGGCAACTGGCCATGGTGACCCAGAGGGTTAAAAGATTCATTAAGAGAACTGGAAGGAATTTGCAGATGAATAACAAGGGGATCGGGTTTGATAAGTCCAAGGTGAAATGCTATAACTGTCAAGGACTAGGACACTTCGCCAGGGAGTGCCAGAGGCCAAAGGTAGAGACATACCAGGGGCAGAGCCAACATCAGGGACAATTCCAAAATCAGTCCCAACAACGATACCTTCCGAGTTTCTCATCTGGACAAGCCAATCTAGCTGGTTTACTATCGAATGTCACTTCAGATCGACAGCTAGATGGTACGTATGATTGGAGCTCACATCCTGAGTCCAATGCTAGAGCCTTCATGGCTGAAGTTACTGAAACTGGATGTGATGGGGATGAGCAGACTACACGGGACATCAGTCCGATGTGGGTTAAAAAGGCGAATGATCAGACAGTGTTGGAGTTTGCTGCTCAGATGGCCAACGTGGAATCTGATAACTCAAAGGTTAGTCTGTCTTATTCTCTATTTCGTGATTTATGTGCTTTATGTGTTAGTTCTAACGATAGGTTAAATCTAATCTTAGACTCACAGAAGACCATTACTGCTCAAAATGAAAACTTAAAAATTGAAAATGCTAGCCTAAATGATATCAAGCAAGATCTAAAAGAAATACTTAAGGCTGATGCTCAAGATGTAATAGTTCTAAAAGACAAACTCAGTGAACAGTGTGTTAGGATAGAACTTATGTATGAGCACGTAGAGGCCCTGACAAAAAGTCTTAAGGACAAGGATATAGAGCTAGCAGAGACCAAGGTTAAGGTAGCAGAGGCAAATAGCAAGCTGGAAAAGTTTAGGAATTCGAGCCTAAATCTAGGGAAAGTCTTAGATGCCCAAAGACAGTCTAAGAAGCCTGTAGGTCTAGGTTTTCACGAAATTCCTCCACCGTTCAATGCAAATTATGTGCCTCAGCCTTAGGAGAACACTGACAAATCAGTCGACTTAGAGGACCTACCTACACCATCACCAGAGCCTATAGTTGACAATACACCTAAGGTGGCTGACTCAACCGTCAAGGTCAAGAAAGTGAAATTTGTGTCTTCCTCCAGTGAAACACCTGCAGGAAAACAGAAAATTTCTTGGGCTGACCAGGTCGACGAGGCAGACACAGTAGATGTACCAAAAGGAGACAGACACTAGTGAGACACCTAGATCTAAGGGAACACACAAAAAGTCCATAGATAAGATGTCTTGCTTTAGATGTCACGAGAAGGGGCATGTTGCTTCTCACTGTCCACTTAGGAAAGCCGATGTTACCCCTAAGACAGTGAACCCAACACCTGTTAAGCCATCAACCAGTGTGGCAAGCAGTAGTAGTTCTCAACCTACCGAGAAAACTGTGCAGGCCGCACCCAAACAAGTTGTGAAAAACACACCGGTTAAGGTTGGACCAAAGGAAGTGATTAGGACAAATTCACCGAATTGTGTCAATAATCAATCTAGGTCAGCACCTCAACAAGTCTATAGGAGCACCACACCTAGCAGGTCACATACTCCAGTTAGGTCACATACTCCAGTTAGACAGTATGCACCGGTAAGAGCTCAGGGATCACAGTCAGAAATGGCATATAATAGGAATTATTCTAGAGCTCCACAACAAATGCCTACACCAAGGCAAAGAGTGAACTTAAATCACTCGGCACCACAACAGAATTCAGTTCATAGGCCCAAGTCACCTGAAAGGCGAGATGGGCACTTGAAAGAGTTCAAGTATGTGGACGAGAATGGTATTACCAAGTCAGTCATGGCTTGGGTTCCCCGTGATAACTAACCTCTTTTCTTTCATGTGCAGGAGATAACTACAGGTCCAAACAACAAGTGGTTCATCGACAGTGGTTGCTCCAGGCACATGACGGGGGAAAGAAGTCTTCTCACAGACTTCAAGGGAGGTAATAGGGGATTCGTATCATTCGCTGGTAACAAAGGTGGAAATATCACGGGTACCGGAGTGGTCACTAATGGGACAATCAAGTTGGACCAAGTTTATCACGTTGATAAACTGGTTCACAATCTCATTAGTGTATCTCAAATCTGTGATAAGAAGAACTCGGTGTTATTTACTGACACTGAGGCGTTAGTGCTAAAGCCGGGATTCAAAATTCCTGAAGAATGGGTATTGATGCGGGCGCCAAGGAAGAACGACTTATACATGTTGGATATGAACAAGCCGGAGACTTCGATGGGGCCAATCTGTCTACTATCCAAAGCTTCAGAGACGGAATCAGTACTGTGGCACAGACGCATGGCTCACCTGCACCTGAGAAAGATGAATTACATAACGAAAAATGGACTGGTGCAGGGTGTGCCCATGAAAAGTTTTCAGTTCGAAGACAAGTGTCTACCTTGCATGAAGGGCAAACAACATAAGAAGACACACAAGTCCAAGAAGCAGAATTCCATAGCCTCAACATTCGATTTGTTGCACATGGACCTTTTCGGCCCAATCAACAAAAGGAGTATCGGAGGTAGTTGGTACTGCTTAGTTATCACTGACGATTACTCACGTTTTTCTTGGGTTTTCTTTTTAGGTACGAAGGACGAGACGGCTGCAAAGCTCATCGGGTTCTTGGACCAAGTGGAGAACTCATACGGAACTAGGGTTAAACATATTCGTAGTGATAATGGGACTGAATTCAAAAACACTGTAATTGGTGTATATTGCCTATCAAAGGGCATAGTGCATCAATTCAGTGCACCATATGAACCTCAACAGAATGGGGTGGCCGAATGTAAAAATAAAACTTTAATTGAAGCTGCAAGGACTATGCTTTCGGATTCAAAGCTTCCTACCATGTTTTGGGGGGAGGCAGTGAATACCGCGTGCCATATTATAAACCGAGTCCTTACAGTCAAATCTTTAAACAAAACATGTTATGAAATTTTGAATAAACGGCCACCTAACTTAACTGGATTCGAACCGTTTGGAGTACCATGCACTCTTTTAAGAACAAAACATCAACCGAAGTTTGGTGAAAAGGCTGACGAAGGATACTTCCTAGGTTATGTGCCAAACTCACCAAACAAACGGGTGTTTAACAAAACAACTGGTACTGTGGAGATTGTGTATAACATTGAAGTTACAAGTTATACACATGAACCCCAAACTGGTCCGGAATGGATATTTGACTATGATAAGTTATTTGAGTCATTTAACATTCCTTTGGATGATAATGCAGGTACAATCGAAAAGGACATGGCGACGTTGCATCTGAACGACGATGGCCAAATCTTTCCGAGGACCACGTTTGAATCTACATCCGAGCCTACTACGACTGTAGATAGATCTCCAGAAGTTGCTGATCAAGAATCACCTACCACTGAGAATCAGACTCAAGCATCGAGTTCCAACTCTGAGGAAAACATCCGTGAGGAGGAAAATGTAGAAGCTGAGCCTGTTCCCCCATTAGGTGAAATAGGATCTGACTTAGGAGATAATCTAAGGGTTGATGATAAAGAGACCTCTAGGATTAACAAGAACCATCCATTAGAAAGTATCATAGGAAATCCTAACGAGGGTGTGAGGACAAGGAGTAGTGTAAATAACAACACAGTGTTGTTGTCGATGATAAACGACTCCGAGGCATATCACACATGTCTCTATTCGTGTTTCATATCGCAAGTAGAGCCTAAAAATGTGCAAATGGCACTTAAGGATAACTCTTGGGTTGAAGCGATGCAGGAAGAACTTTCACAATTTAGGAAACTAGAAGTGTGGGAGTTAGTTCCGTTACCTCGAGGGGAGATTGCAATAGGAACCAAATGGGTTTTTAAGTGCAAAAGAGACGATCGGGGTATAGTCACGCGCAACAAGGCGAGATTAGTTGTAAAGGGTTTCAACCAAGAGGAAGGAATCGATTACAACGTTTTGCAACACCAGTAGCAAGGCTGGAAGCCCATTTAGGTTGTTTTTAGCTTTTGCCTCCTTCAAGGGCTTTAAGGTATATCAGTTAGATGTTAAGAGTGCTTTCCTGTATGGGAAAGTGAAGGAGTTGGTGTATGTAGAACAACCGCCCGGATTTACAGATCCAAAATATCCTGATAGAGTATATCGCTTAGATAAGGCTCTTTATGGATTACATCAGGCACCTAGGGCGTGGTACGAGACCCTATCCAACCATCTTTTAGAAAACGGTTTTGAAAGGGGTAGGATAGATAGTACCTTGTTTGTTAAGAGGAAGGGCGATCACTTTATCTTGGTACAAGTGTACGTCGATGATATCATTTTTGGATCATCAGACGAACAGATGTGCAAAGATTTCGAGAACGTGATGAAGTCTAAGTTCGAGATGAGTGCTATGGGGGAGTTAAATTTCTTTTTGGGGTTACAAGTTGACCAGAAGAAGGAAGGCATGTTTATCCATCAGACCAAGTATGTCTATGACATTTTGGAGCGTTTCGGGATGGAAGGAACAAAGTTGACTGCCCACTTCAGCACGCCGATTCAAGTGAATCACAATCTCGGGCCGGGTACTGAAAGTGATACCGATGTGGATCCGACGTTATATCGGGCCATGATTGGGTCACTTATGTATTTAACTGCTTCAAGACCTGACATTATGTTTGCTGTGTGTATTTGTGCTAGGTTTCAAGCGAATCCAAAGGAGATGCGTATGAAAGCTGTGAAGCGGATTCTACGATACCTCAAGTCGAAACCGAAGCTGGGACTTTGGTATCACGCGGAGGGAGATCTAGAGTTGGAGGCTTTCACAGATTCTGACTACGGAGGATGCAGCTTGACGCGCAAATCAACGACTGGAGGTTGTCAGTTCCTAGGAGGGAGATTGGTATCCTGGCAATGCAAGAAACAAACATCGGTAGCCGTGTCAACGAGGCCGAGTATGTTGCTGCTGGTAGTTGCTGCTCACAGGTTCTGTGGATACAACAACAATTGCGGGATTACGGTTTGGCTTACACTCAAACTCCTATTAGGATAGATAACCAATCTACTATTGCAATAACTAATAATCCAGTTAAACACAACAAAACAAAGCACATAGACATAAGGCATCATTTTATTCGTGATTGTGCTGAAAAGAACTTAATCAAACTGGTAAAAGTGGCAACAGAAGATAATAATGCAGATTTATTTACCAAAGCGTTTGATAAGTCACGGTTTGAGTATTTAATTCAACTGAATGGAATGCGCAACCCAGAGTAAATTGACCTTAGTAGTAGTAGTTTATTTCTTTTAGAGTCGTAGTATTTATTTCTTTACAGTAGTCTGCTAATTTAGGTAAGTTTCTATTTTTAGTAACTTTCTATTTTTAGTAAGTTAGTAGGTTAGCTTATTTTACTGCTTTGTCTTATGAAAAACAAAAGAAAAAAGAGAGAAAATTACAAAAATACAAAAAAAAAGAGAATATCAGAAAAAAGAGTTAAGTCTTAGATACATAGGTTCAAAGTGACGAAAATTAGCACCGTCGTTACAGACTCTAAGTGTTTAGGCTTTCACACATAATGCAACTAAATTCTAAGTGTTATACTTTAGTTAGTTTGATGTGTTGGTAGGCATAATACATCTAGGGAATCTCAAGGCTAATAAAATAATCTAGAAAAAGTCAAGCGTGTCACTAACTTAGATGTACGACCAATCGGTCTTAATTTTTATGTACAAGACATACAAACTCTGAGTCTAAATGAGGTATGCAAACTTTCTGGGGATGTATGGCAACATCAAATACATCTGAAAATGGAAAGAATAGAAATATCATATAAAACTGAGAGTCGAAAACATGCAACTCTGTTGTACGTAAGTACAGACCTGTTGTCTCTGTTTAGATTCGGGTTAGCAGATATGTCGCTTTGTTGTACGTCAGTACAGACCTGTCACCGCTGTCTGCTAACTTTAAAAATAAACCTTAAGTCGAACTAAGACACTTTGTTGTATGAAAATACAGACTTGTGTCCGATGTTTGTCTTTTAAAGAAAGTTTGCAAATACCAACAAGTTAGAATCTTTGTCTGTGTGCCTTGATCATAAAAGTATGTCTATGTCTGAGTCACGTAAGATAATTTCCTGATAAATAAAAAGGCCAAGGGATATTCCGAAATGTAGAATGTTTAACGGGGTACAATACCAACAATCGGCTAAATAGGTATGTCACGACAAACAATCAAAGGAATAAAAAATTCCTAAGTGTGAAAGTTTAAGTACTGAAAGTAAGTATCAGACATCGCTATCTGATTGAACCTCTCTTAGACTATACTCATCAAAAATATGTTGTTTAGTATTTAGCTTAGCTTGTAAATTTTTTTTAGTATAGCTTAAGTCTAGATTAAATTTTTTGGTCAAAATTTTATTTTATTTTATTTTATTTTATTTTTACCTTAGTTTATTTTATTTTATTTTAGTTTAGTTTAGTTTTTACTTAGGTAAAAGGTCAAAAGTTACTGAGGGTGCATTCAAAGTTGGATTAAATAAACATTGCGTGAACTATCTTGAGCTTAGGGTAAAAGAATTGGCATAGTTTATCTGGTTACACGATACCGTAGAAAAGGGTTGGAAAAGTTGAAATTATTTCAAAATTTTCTAAGTGTTGGTGGTTTCGAATCTAAGACAGACTCGAATAAGGAGGTACTTCGAATCTGTCAGTAGATTCGAATCTATGCTTAGAATCGAGGGTTGGTGGTATATATAGGTCAACAGTGAAGTCATTTAAGACTTACTGTTTTCGAATCTATACACTCGAGTCTGAAGGCGATTTCGAATCTAATCTCGAATCTATCGTAATTCTCCTAAACGACATTTTGTCGAGTCTCTTACTTGGTGTTTCGATTCTACAGATACTTCTAGGTATAATCAACCGGATTGTACAAGATTTGTGTAGTTTTATACACAATTTTAGGCTAAAATCATCGAATTTTGGAGTTTTATGGGTCGAAATAGGGTTTTTGCTAAGTTACCAAGTTTGGACCTATAAAAGATCAAATTAAAAGCATAAATCAATGATTAGAACCTAGTTGAACTAATGTATGTGATTTGCTAAGTTCAAAATGGTTAAAATCTTGGGTTTTTGTTGAAATAATGGCTGTCGGCTTCTCGAATCTGTTCATAGGGATTTTCTCGAATCTGTCATTAGATTCGAGAAGCCCAGGGACTTCGAATATGTCATTAGACTCGAACAGAGACTTATTCGAATCTGTTACGTTCGAATCTGTTTCCGTCGAATCTGTGCTTTATTTACTTTAGTTAATTTAAATTTTATTAAACTTGTAGAAATTTAATTGTGTTAGATTTTGTAGTTAAACAAGTACAAAATAAAACAAATTTGAATTTAAACAAGTTTATTGATTTTTAATGAGTTTAACAGTTTTGTTTATTTTGCAGAAATGGCGGTTCGAGCATTTGTTCCGAAGCATAATATGGTCCTTAATCCCGACAATAATATCCCTGAGGCGCAGGGTTATCGCCAAATATTGGATTTCCTAGCTGAATCTAGGATTAACTTTGCTCTGTACCATAACATCCCTATAGTGCTTCCATATGTACGACAGTTTTACGACCATTTACAAGTTGATTGCACTGTCACCCCGACAGTTCTAAGAACTAGAATCGCTGGACAGCCGTTAGTCTTTTCTGCAGACATGCTGCGTCAGGTTCTGCAGTTGGGATCTTAGGAACAAGAAGATGGGCCTATTGACTTTCCGTTAAGTATTAGGCAGACTGCTTTTCTGAGGATGGGATACAGTTTAGATGTTGCAAAGTCGTCGTACATGAAGAGTGGCCTCATTGGGCAATGGAGATTCTTGGTGCATGTATTCATGGTCTGTTTTGCGCAGAAGAAAGCTGGATTTGACTATATAGTGTCAAAGATCCAATCTGGGGTTATTGCATTGGTATACAATCGGAAATTCAGCTTTTCACAGATGTTCTTCTCGGAGTTCGTTCATCAGATTGCGGCTCCAGAAAGGGAAAGATTTTTGCTGTACCCAAGATTCATTATGATGATGATAAGGCACTTCTTGCCAAACTTGCCACCGTCAAATGACATTCTGAGTGTTAACATTATGGACAAACGGATCTTCGCTGATTGTTCCTCACACCGAGGAAGATTGGCTGTTCCTGTTGCTCGTCCATTGTTTGGAGCCATTGTGGATAGGGATTTTCAAGCCCCGGAAGATGCCAACTGGGCAGGGGTCGTTGAGTTTCCACCACCACCACAACAACAACAACGTCAACAACAACAGCAGCCGCGTGCTCCAAGACGCCGTCAGAGACCAGCCGCGAGTCAAATCCAGGCATCACGACCTTCTACAAGTGAGCAGCCCCAAGCACAGGAAGCAGGGCCTTCAAGTGCAGTTCCTGAATCTGAGCAAATCGCGCAAACTCTAGAAGAAATATGGGCATCAGGACCCCATGCAAACGAAGACGTGGCCGCAGCATTAGTGGGTGAGCTGCTCAGTCCACCAGAAGGTGAAGATGATGTTTTTAGAGATGTAGAGGAATATGAGCCAGAGAGGGCGGATAAAGGTTTGACCTCATCAGATTCAGAATCAGATGATATGGAGGAGCAGGAGGTTGAAGCTCCTGAATCAGTGGCTGCAGATCCCAGTATTCACATCGGAACCTATGGATCTAGGTTGATAGTGAATGAAGCAGCAGGATCGAGGAGGAGAGAGGAAAGGGAATCTGACGATTCAGACTTCGAAGAGGAGGAAGTTGCTCCCTTGGTGACTAGGCAGAGGCCAAGCATCACCGGTTCATGCAAGGGTCAACATCAGCATCCGAAGCCCAATAGTCTCAAACCCAATCCCAACCACAATCCACCGCTCCACCATCACCGCCACCTCAGCATCATGAGCCATATATTCCACCACCATTCATCCCTTCTCCCATTCAGTCCATTCCATCTACCTCAACCGCCTATACTGAAAATCAGAGGTTTGTGCAACTCAAGGGACGTGTTGACTTCCAGCATGTTCAGATCTTAACCCTAACAAAGGCTGTCGGCGAGCTCCAGGCGCATAACGCAAATCTTGATAAGGACAATGCCAAATTAAGGAAGATTGTGGAGAATGTAAGGGACGAAAACACAGAATTAAAATCCTTTATTGCAGATCAGTCTTCAGAGATCCGATCAATGAGGTCCCTCCTTGAGCAGCTCATGAAAAGTCTACAAGCTCAGGGGGAGACAAGTTGTAGGGATCAGGAGGTGCAGCGTAGAGAGGATGATGACGAAGGCAATGATCCCGGTGCACATAATGAGAATGAGCTTGTAGATTTTCCTGCAGCTCAAGCTACACAAGTTCAGGGGGAGCCTAGTCAAGGTGAAGGAGAAATGGGAGAAGCTAGTTCATCAAAACAGCCTACAGACTTTGAAATCAGTGAGATGATTGACGCGCTTATGGATCTCGATGATGATCCAATGGATGTAGGTTTTGATTATGAAGATGAAGAGCTTGAAGAAGGTGAGTTTGTGCCGGAAGAAATAGTTGACTGGCAATCTGATGATGAAGTAGTAGCTGATGAGGATGATGAAGCTGACGAAATAGTTGTACAGCAGAATCCTATCACGGACACTTACATGATAGATGGGGAGAATATTGTTAACGTAGATATAGTTAATGCGGCGTTGAATGCTCAGCCGTCAACAGAAGAACCGGCTAGAGAGCTTTCAAATGAACAGAAACGAAAATTATGGTTCAGGGCTGAACAGAAAGAATTAGAGCTTAAGAAAACAATGAGAGTGCCTGGTACAGGAAAGTTGTCTGGAAGCATATTGAGCTGGTTCTTCGATCAAGAACTGCAGCTTTTTATAATCAAGAGAAAAGACGGACTTCAGTACTTAAGGCGTACTCTAAGAGCTTTCAATACACTACCAAATGTCGAGATCAAAGCGTTAGCTTGGAAGGATCTGATTAATATCGGGAATGATCCCTATGCAAACTTAATAGAGAAAATCATAAGAAAAGAGGGAAGATCCAGAAAATTCGTACGCCTGAATCCAAGAGTGGGAAAAAGAGTGGAAGATCCTTCAAGGATAGATCCTCTTACCGGCCGACCTTGGATGAGAATTCAGTACAAACCAGTCAGATGTCTGAGGAAGGTGCCTCTAAAGCGAATGCCACAGAATGTTTTGCAGAATCTACATTGGTGGTACGCCGATACTGAGACCGGGGAAGCAGTTATGTAAGATTTTGAAGAAAAAGTCATTCTTAGAGTCTACGACCCGCTTCACCTGGTAAACCTCTCTAAAGAAGATCTTCAGATTTTGTATAATTGTAAGATCTCCAGTGACACACATATGGACGGTGAAGCTAGTAAGTATGAAAATGTAGTAAAGGTATGTGTCGAGAAAGGTTTGTATGCTGGTAGTATTTTAAATCAATAAATAAACAAAGTTCTTAAGTCAAATGTGTGAATTATTAGAAGCTATCGTCAAGGGGGAGTCTGTTGGTACATCCTGTGTGACGATAGCAGTCTAATTGATATTGCATTGTGATTTTAACAAGTGTTTTGATATATATGTTTATATGTGTTTGTCTGTTATTGATAGTGTGTTTGAACTTGATGTAACATATTACAAGAAGTTCAAACATAAAGGTCAAAGATTAACTCAAGCATAAGTAAAAACATAAGTTTCATCACTTAAGTGTTTAAGTGTTTTGGCTAGATTCGAATTGCATAAGGGAAGACATTCGAATCTGTAATAGATTCGAATGTGACCTTAGATTCGAATGTGCCAGATTCGAGAGTGTCCTTGTGGACAGACTCGAATGGGCCTTGGGCCAGATTTGAGTTTGGCCCACATCACACTCGAATCAGGGTCTATAATTAGGGATAGACTCGAGTCATTAGCAGACTTTTAGCAGTTCGTGAGGAATTAAGCTTAAGGCGATCTCGAGTTTATCAGCTAGGTGAGTGCTGTTTCGGAGAGAATTAGTTCGTAGGATCGTTCGTGTGTCGTTCGTTCAGCGTCTAATAGTCTCCGTGTTTCGTGGTTGAGAGTTGTCCGTCTAACCGTCAACGAGGATTCCGCACTCGTTCACGGATCCGCGTCTAGATAGATCTTGCAGTGGTAGACCTTACAAAGCAAAGGATGACCCGGAGGTGGTCACTGGTACGTTCTATGTTAATTCAATTCCTGCACGTATCTTGTTTGATTCCGGAGCAAATCGTTCGTTTGTCTCCACTTCATTTGCTCGTCAATTCAATATGCCTACTTCCAAACTACAATTTGTACTTGATATAGAGACTGCTAGCAACATGTTAGTTAAAGCAGACAAGGTATATAGGAATTGCACTTTACTTGTAGAAGATGTAGTGTTCAACATAGATCTAATTCCCATGGAGTTCGGGGAATTCGATATCATAGTAGGCATGGACTGGTTAGTTCACAATGAGGCCCAGATCGTATGTAAGAAAAGAATGATCAAAATCACTACTCCCGAGGGCCGAGACATTTGTATATATGGTGATAGACACAAAGGCGACTTATGCCTTATTTCAATCGCAAAAGCCCGAAAGCACGTTGCCAAGGGTTGTCCTGCATACTTAGCCTACGCTGTCGATGCAAAGGCTGCAATTCAATCTCCTTCCACCGTTCCAGTCGTTTCCGAGTTTCCAGATGTCTTTCCAGAAGATATCTCGGGATTGCCACCTGATCGCCAAGTGGAATTCCGAATTGATCTCATTCCTGGAGCTGCTCCAATAGCAAAGGCTCCGTACCGTCTAGCTCCTGCTGAAATGCAGGAAATGATGAAGCAGTTACAGGAGCTACTTGACAAGGGTTTTATCCGCCCAAGTTCATCTCCTTGGGGCGCTCCTGTTCTGTTCGTCAAGAAGAAAGATGGCACATTGCGAATGTGCATCGATTATCGAGAACTCAACAAAGTCACAATCAAGAACAAATACCCGTTGCCCCGGATTGATGATCTCTTCGACCAGTTACAAGGCGCAAGCTACTTCTTGAAGATTGATCTTCGTTCGGGTTATCACCAACTCAAAGTACACCCAGATGATATTCCAAAGACGGCTTTCAGAACTCGTTACGGACACTACGAGTTTCTGGTAATGCCATTCGGTCTCACAAATGCGCCAGCTGCTTTCATGGATCTCATGAATCGAGTCTGCCGGCCGCTCGACAAATCTGTCATCGTGTTCATTGATGACATTCTCATCTATTCAAAGACCGAAGAGGATCATGCAGCACATCTGCGAAAATTGCTAGAGTTGCTGTGCAAAGAGCGACTTTATGCCAAATTCTTGAAATGTGAATTCTGGTTGAGGCAGGTACGTCTCAACATCCCAAACAATTCCTTGATCCTTATATTCAATCATAAACTCGTTATTAACTTGTACTTACTCAATATTCAACTCAGATCCAATTCTTGGGGCACGTGATATCTGGTGCTGGGATTGCTGTTGGTCCTGCAAAGATCGAAGCTATCCAGAACTGGGAATCACCCCGCAACGCCTCAGAAATTCGCAGTTTTCTGGGATTGGCTGGTTACTACCGCCGATTCATCAAAGACTTCTCCAAAATCGCCGTTCCACTTACAAAGCTTACACGCAAGAACGCGACCTTCTTTTGGAACGATGAACAACAAGTGGCTTTTGACAGACTGAAGAATTTGCTAAGTGAAGCACCAGTTCTAGCCCTGCCTGAAGGGAACGAAGACTTTGTGGTTTACACGGATGCATCAGGCATGGGTTTGGGTGCTGTTCTGATGCAAAGAGGAAATGTCATAGCATATGCGTCTAGACAGCTCAAACCGCATGAGAAAGACTACTCTACTCATGATCTAGAGCTAACTGCTGTGACTTTCGCTCTCAAGTTATGGAGACACTACTTGTATGGCACCAAGTGTCAGCTCTTCACCGACCACAAGAGTTTGAAATACATATTCAGTCAGAAGGACTTGAATATGAGGCAAAGAAGGTCAATGGAGCTGATCAAAGACTATGACTGCGAGATCTTATACCATCCAGGGAAGGCCAATGTAGTGGCCGATGCTTTAAGCAGGAAAGCGTACTGCAAGGCATACTGCTATGCCTTGACTTCAACAATCTTGACGTCAACGATCATAGATGATGTAAGGGCTGCTCAGATGCAGGCCCTAAAGGAGGATAATGTAAAGGATGAGAACATCAGAATTCAGTTGCCATTAATGCAAGACGATGGAACTGGACTGAAAGGAGTTTACGGCAGAATTTGGGTTCCTAAATTCGGGAACATGCGATAAGTAATTCTTGCAGAAGCTCATCAATCTAAGTTCTCAATTCATCCTGGTAGCACGAAGATGTACAACGACCTGAAAGCCGATTTCTGGTGGCCAGGATTGAAAAGAGATGTCGGTCAATATGTTGAAAGGTGCAGAACTTGTCGTTTAGTCAAAGCAGAACATCAACAGCCCTATGGAAGTATGCAACCTCTTCCTATCCCGGAATGGAAGTGGGATTATATTACCATGGACTTCATAACCAAGCTACCTAAAACACGTCGTCAACATGATGCCATTTGGGTCATCGTTGACCGATTAACAAAATCTGCTCACTTTATTCCAATCCGAGAAACCTACTCACTGGACCGTCTTGCCCAGATCTACGTAAATGAAATCGTCATTAGGCATGGTGTGCCTAAGTCTATTGTCTCTGACCGAGATAGTAGATTTACTTCCAATTTCTGGGCTGCTTTAAAAAATGGTATTGGTACTCGTATCGCAATGAGTACTGCCTATAGACCACAATCCGATGGGCAAAGTGAAAGAACAATCTTAACTCTCGAAGACATGCTCAGAGCGTGTGTCATGGATTTGGGTGGTAACTGGGACGATCACCTTCCACTGGTTGAATTCTCCTACAACAATAGTTACCATTCCACAATCAAAATGGCACCATTCGAGTTCTTGTATGGCAGAAAATGTAGGACTCCAACCTGTTGGAGGGAAACAGGAGAAACTCCTATCGCCGGACCAGCTTTGCTACAAGAAACAAACGAAAAGATCCAACTCATTCGGCAATACATGAAAACGGCACAAGATCGGCAAAAGAATTACCACGATCGCCGTCATAAAGCAATAGAGTTTCAGAAGGACGATTGGGTATACTTAAAGGTTTCCCCAATGAAAGGTGTTACAAGATTCGTAAAGCGAGGAAAGTTATCACCTCGGTTCATAGGACCCTTCAAAATACTAGACAGAGTTGGTAATCAGTCCTATCATTTGGACTTGCCGGAAGAATTGTCTGGTGTTCACCCGGTATTTCATGTGGGCTACTTAAGAAAGAGTCTGGTGCCCGAGAGGGAACCATGGACTGATCACTCGGACATTAAGATTGACGAACGGTTAAGGTTCGTTGATGAGCCGGAGTGCATTTTAGAAACAAAAGTCAAGAAACTCCGCAACAAGGAAATCAGGATGGTGCTGGTCAAGTGGAAGCATCATCGGGGAGCTAATCATACTTGGGAATCGGAGGAAGACATGATGAACAAGTACCCAAGTTTGTTTAGCGCAGCATGACTTCGCGGACGAAGTATAGGCGTGGTGGAGCCCATGCTGTTACATCCCAAATTTTCAATTATATGTAATTTACAATTTTAAGGACTTAATTATTAAGTTAATGGAATTTTATATCAATTTAAGTTAATTTCGATCATAATATCAGTTAAATAAGAAAATACGAAGTTGAGGGATGTGTTATGCAAAGGGGTCAAAAATAGACATAAAAAGAGAAAAGCCTTTCATTTTCACCAACACCTTCTCTCTCTACTCTCTCTCTCTAAACGATTCTCTCTCAGTCTCCCTCTATCTCTCGGCTTCATCCAAGAAAAACCAAGAATCAACAATTTCAAGTGTTCAAAAGTTGGATTCAGATAGCAAATAAGGAACTATAAGCATTGCAACAAACGATTCGAGGTAAAAATCATTCAATCTTACGAATTTATGAAGTTTCTATTCGGTTTTTAGTGGAAACCGAATCAAAAGATTTTGGTTCGGATTCTTGATGCATGTTATATATTCTTAGTGTAACGTGTAAATCGAGCATGTACAATATAGTGTACCAAATTTCAGAATCAGATTCCACTCCTAAGTACGAATTCTGAAATTATGTGTGTGTTTTTAGTGTGTGTGTTCATCGAGACTCATAAGAAAAATGGACATAAATGGGTTATTTTGGTACAATATGACATGTTATAAGTTGATATAGTGTATATAAGTTCACATTTGCAATATTAGACTCAGAAACATGCAAAATGGTCAAAAACGTAAATCTGGAAATTTTGGAAATTTCACCAAGTATGAACTCGGTCCGGATCCATCCGAATTCGGATCCGTACCCAGTTCGGATCTGTTCATCTAATTCGGACCACAGTAACTTCGGACCCCCATACTCAATTCGGACCTGTCCCAATTTCGGACCAAAGACCCCAATTCGGATCCAACCAATTTCGGACCAAAGACCCCAATTCGGATCCAACCAATTTCAGACCAGAGACCAAAATTCGGACCATTTACAATTCGGACCATCCGAATTCGGATGTGGTCCGAATTCAGACCCAATTACATTTAAAATTACAGAATACAATTTTTAAGCAATTACTGACACAAATTCACTATTACACTTACATTACAGATCATTGTGGTGTTATCAAAACACACATTGATTCAGAGACAAGTCACACAATACCAATCACTGTGAGTAACAGATTGTCCTTCGAACATTTATTGTTTTTGCATTCATGTTTATACATTCAATGGCATGTTCACTTTGTTCATATACATCATTTGGCACTCGTACATGATTTGTTGTTATGATGCACACTCGTACTTGACATGTAATACACATGTAGCCAGCGTTCAATTGAAAGTGCATTTATTTACATCATGCTTGCACTGCATGATCATTACTTCATAATCTGATGCGACCTGGACTGGGGCTGACAGCAGGCCACTGTCGGGGACTGATCATCCCACTCGTTATCCCGTCAGGTTCGGCACATCCCCGATCAGCATTTGAACTGCCAAACCCATGCTAGCAATGCATGGTTTACACATACATTGAGGCTTACACTGCCTGTTTTCACATACATGGGGCTTACACTGCCCATGGTTAAGCATTGCTTGTAAAGAAATATTTGTTGTTTGCATAATCTGTTATCTCACTAAGCAATTAGCTTACTGTTGACTCATAAATGTTTTCAGGCAAAGGCAAAAGTGTAGCTGGACCTTCCACTTAAGCAAATCAATTCAATATCCCGGAGACCTTAGAAGCTATTGGTACTGTAATGTAATAGCTATGGGCTGGGATTTACTACTTCTAAAACGATTATGATGTTGTAATAGTTAGACTTAATCAATGTAGACATGTACTTTCATTGCTTTAGTGTGGATTTGCTTAATTCTGATTTAAGTATTCAATTTCAATTATCATGTTAAACATTGGGTTGTTTTATTGATCCTGGTGATTCCATTTATACTATCAAAGCAAGAAGGGTGTCACATCTCTCTCTGATCTTCAAATCTCTTCTTCTCAAATCTTTTCTTTTCTTATAAGCACACTCCCCCTTGAATCCTGAATATCTTTTGAATGACTCCCTTGATCAGTTATCTTGAGATGTTGTTGAAATTATCATCAGTTGTCTTCAAACTACTCAACAATTGTCTCTGAAATTCAGCTTTTTCTCCCCCTCATGATGATCATAAGGATTATAAAATACAACAACAATTAAAATTTCAAATTATTACAAATTGAATTTCTCCACCTCAAACTGATATCTTCTCCCCTATACTAAACAAATCTATCTCATTCCCCCTAAAAAATTCCACTCCCCATGAATTGATACTATATCTTTTTAGAAGAAAAACAAAGCTTTTCAACTTTGGGAAAAAGAAACACATTCATTTTGTGAAATAACGAGTCCAGGTCCACATAGGATTCCTGTTTGCACAGTACACATAATCTATGTGACCTACGTTCAGCGCTGGCATGATGTTAACACTGGTAGGATTTCCAAATAGTTATCATGAAATCTTTTTTTTTAATGAAAGAATCACTCTTGTTTGTTCCGGCTTAGTCACTTTGGACAAGCAGTTTATAGTCACGCAGACTGTTAGACTCGATGTGTCCTAAAGGTGTCTATAATCAGCACTAGACACAATGTGCATCAAACAAAGTCGGAGACCGAAGCAAATGTCTTCCTTGTTACAATATCAATAATATCCAAATGATATATCGATAGAAATGAGCAATATCTCCGTGATTATTGAAACAGAAATCTTTTGAGAGATAACTGAGTGGTTAGTGGGGTTAAGTGCATGCGTCACTGGGTCCATGACGTCTTTTTCAATATCAAGTCGCCTAGGAATTGATAGATTATGTGGTTTACCCAGCAGACACAGTGTAGGTTGGATTTTATTTTCTTCAAATCCTTTCTCAACACTCAGCTCTCAGCATTTTTCAACTAAGCTCTCTTCGGCTCACTTTTGAGAAATAAATTCAGTCAGCTTTACAACAAAAGCATGATCTGATGCACCACAATCTCCTTTCAATATATCCCTCTCATTTGTATTTTATCTCTGCTCGACCCTGTCAGTATCCCGTGATAACTGACACTTCTCAACTAATAGACCTAAAGAACCCTTACCCACACAAACTATAAGTGGTTTGCTTCTTGGGTAGGTCTTACAGTTCTGGTTAGGCCATAGAAGCGATATTTATGCTTATCACACAAATTAGGTGCAAAATCGGAGTCAATAGAAAGATTTTCAGCTTTGAAGCTCAAGGGATGTCGGAGAGATTATATTCACATAATATGGGAGATATCAGAATGAAATAGAAAAATCTGATATATGATATGAAAAGAAACAGATTTTCATGAAAGAATTAACACTTTGGAGAATTTATTGGGAGAATAAAAAATATATGAGTGACGAAAGAAGAAAATCTCAGAAGAAATGAGATTATGAAAATCAAAGAGATTAGACCAATTAACCTCAATGAAAAATTCAGAGAATCAGATGAAAAAATTTTCTTTTCAGCTCAAAAACAAAATTTTATGTGTATATCAAATATTTTCATGAAAATCACACAGTTTTTGTGAAAAATGTCATCGTCAAAGAATGTCTGAAACTCCCCCTGGAAATAAGCACACACAGTTAGTCAACTCATAGAAATGAAATCAGAAGCAAAAAATTATAAAAATAAAACTCCCTTTTTGTCAATTCAGCATCAGAGTTGAATGCAGGGCAGGAATTCCAGAAAGATTTGTCTTTCAGAATCGGGTTCTAATATGGAATGATTAGAAGCCTTTGGTGCGGAAGCTCGGGTTTCAGTCTGATGTAACTGAAAATCGTTAGCCTGGGTTCTATACTGAAAAGTACAAAATCCAATTGCAGATCGGGTTCTACTCTGTTGTGAGTAGGAGCCACTTGAGATGAAGTTCGGGTTCTAGTCTGATATGACTAAAAACCATCTTGAGTTGAGGCACGGGTCTTGATCTAAAGTAATCAAAAGCCTGTTGAAATGATAAACGGGTCCTGAACTGATTTGAACAGAAACCTTTGTGAGATGAAGCTCGGGTTCTAGTATGTACTAACTAAAAGCCTGATGAGGTGAAGACCGGGTTCTAGTCTGATATGACTAGAAACCTATAACCTGCAAAATCAAGATGTCTTTGGTATCCAAACTGATTTGGATCCAGACTTGTTAGCGCTCTTGGGTACCCATTTAAAACAGATTTTGGTACCCACTTATATTTGCGTTTAGGTACCCACTTGTACTTGGATTTAGGTACCCATTGCAGATTATAACTATTAGCTTCTCTTTCATAGGCGGAAAACAAATTTATTTGAGTATTTGAAAATTGAATATCTGAATTACGCAAGAAACTTGAGTTTGAATGTTCAGACTTTTTCAAACTCTTCTTTATGAACAACTGTCCGGTTCTAGCCTGTTTCTGGTAAAACTTGGTGTTTTTCTGTGAAATTCTTTTCTGTGAAGAATAACCAGTATTTCCAGAAACTTTAAGAAAAATTGACTTCGAAGATTCACCAGTGTAAATCTTTACCGGAAGTTGTTCAATAACTTTATCTTTGCCTCTGTGTATCTTTAAGAGATACTTGAGTTTAAGATCTGAAGAAGAATCAAATTTAGAAAATTCAATTGGATTCTTTTCACTTTCTGTAGATAAATCAGATTGATCAACTTTAGATTTTGAACAAACTGAAGGATCTTTAACCTCTGATTCTTTTAAAGAAGGAGAAACATTAATTAGTTTGGTAAGATGAATTATCTGATCTTCTAATCCTTTCATAATGACCAAATAAGAATTTCTGTCATTATCAAATGATTCGAAATTAGTTTTAAAAGATTGTTCTTTTATTAAGAATATTTTTCTTTCATCTTCAAACAATTTAGATTTAGCTTTAAAATCTTGTTCTTTTAGTAAGAACTCATGTCTTTCCTTCTCAAGTGAATCTTTAGTTAAAGACAACTCGTCTTCAAGAGCAAAAATTCTTCAGATTTGTTTAAAACACAACTTTGAGCAGTATGATTTGTCTTGGAAAGTAATTCTTCAAGATTTTTAAATTTCTTGTAAAGATTAGATCTTTCAGGCAAAAGATATTTCAATTGAGTTGCATTCTGATAATTTGCTTATTTCGAATCGTCAAGTTCTTTTGATAATTCAGATATTTTCAATTTAAGAGCAGTACTCTCAGAATTTTGTTTGACTTTTAAGCTCTGAATGTCTTCTTTAAGTATTGATACATCACGTAAAGCAAAAGCTTTATCAGTATTTAACTGAACAAGAATGTCATAATTGTTCTTACGAATCTTTTCAGATTCAGTAAGTTTTTCAATCAGCTCAGATTTTAAAAAATGTTCATATGCCATTTTGAATTGCTTGAAATTGAATCTTCCAAGATCTTTTATGAAAACTGAGTGAATTCTGATAAAACGTTGAAAAACTATTTCTGAAAATGATAACTTGTGAAAAATCAGCTCTGAAATGACTTTTTGACGTTGAAATTTCAGCTTTTCTGCAGAAAATTGCCCGTAAATTTTTTCTGGTGTGGAATTGGTCCTCGAAAATTTACCGAACTGACTATGCCTAATCTAGAAATCGTAGATCTCGGTTTAAGCTTCAATTTGACGTATGGTAGGCCTTTTAACGATGTTCCAGTCAAAAGTTATGGCCAATTTAAGCAGCTAAGGTCAAATAGTCAAAACTCGAATGATATGGGATGAAACTCGAATGGAGAATATTCAAACTCGATGATTAACAGTGAAACTCGAAGAATGAAGAATGACTCTCGATTAACACTGTGTAAATCTCGAATGAACTTAAATGAAACTCGGATGATTAAGGTTGAAACTCGAATTATTTATAAATGTATATAAATAAAAATTATTACGTGGATTATAAAAATCTCGAATTATATATCGAATTATATATCGAGTTTATTGTAACACCCATAATTCTCACACAAATGCCACGTCAATACAATACACAGGTGGCAATAACGCAATCATCTCATAAAGCACATGTCACGGGATTAGCGGAAAATACTGATAATTTAAAACTTTAATACAAAGTTAACACATCGCTGATCAAGTACAGAATACAGATAACAACTCTAAAGTCTAGCATCAAAATACAGTCAGCATACACAACTCTAAACTGCCCGATCTCTACTTCGGCTGCTGCGGCTGTGACTGCGATCCCACAGTATGGCTGCCTGAGACACGGAAGACTCGAAAACATAAGCTGGACAGCTCGTGAGTACGCGAGGGTTAGACTCTGCAGGTAAACACAGATAGCATACACAACACATATATCTCATCACACATATGCAATTCTATGCATAACACGTATCTCTGCTCAAAAGGGGACGCCGTTCCCCAGCTAACAGGCCGCACACAGCAGCGGTTAGCTACTCAATAGGCACAGGAGCGACCTGACAATATCACTGCCGTATATATACAGCCTCATAACTCGTGACTGGTTAGGGACAGTCAGCCTGCGCGATCACATATCGCGGACACATGCAATTCAAACACATATAGCACGTATAGGGTAGAACGGATCATACCTGTGCACTAAGCTCGGTCTCATACACAATATATCACAACACATATACACGACTCATAAAAGACTACGCGCGATTTGTAAAAGAACTCGAGTACTCACCGATACCCGAAAGCAATCGAAACCCGAACTCTCAATGCGGCTCGGCACGTGATCGGCTAGCACCTGAACACATCACGGGTCTCACATGTTATCACAAACTCGATAGCCACGCAATTCAATCAAACATAACTCAATCCAACACAATTATCACAATTAAACTAATCCCGAAACATATTCCCGAACGGACAATCGATCCCCGAAACCCTTTTTCGGAACTCCTATCTAGACCCAAAATCCCAAATAATTCAATTCAATAATATCCCGAAGGAATCCGACCAATTAACGACCCACAACTCTTTTATAAAACTGAACCAAAATTCTCTAGCAGACTGATTTACGCGCCGCGCTTTTCCCATTTGCGCCCCGCGCTTTTGCCAGACAGCAGAATCTGCCCTTCGAACTCCATAGCTGAACCAGAGGTTTTAACCTCCTCCTCACCCGATTTCCAGCATCAAAACACATATAATTCATACATAATTAACCCATACACTTTCAGAGACCAATTCCATCATATATCACATACACAACTCAAGATTTAGCCATTAAAACCACAAAATCTTACCTTGAGCACTTCAAGAACTCAAGAGGATGAGGAAGATGATCAAAGGTGCAATTTCTTTGTTTCAATTTCTGGCTTCAATCTCAGCTGGGAATTTCCACACAATTACACACACTCACGTTAGGTTTTTGATAAGAGAAAATGAAAGGATAAGGGAAAAGAGGAAACAGAGGCTCCACCCATATATACGTACATATCCATATCCGGTTCCGAACCCACTAACCCGGACCCGATATCACTTTTTCACAAATTATATCATTAGGACCCAATTAAATCCACGATCTCAAGGAGATAATTAATCCGCTAATTATTAGCTCGGAGACACGTATCACTCAATTTTGACACGTTAAATCCACGAAACGGAATTTAATTGGAACAACGCAATAATAATAAATAAATGAGCCAATAAATTAAATCCACGTACCAGGCTCAAATCCGGGATGTTACAAATCCTCTCCTCTTAAAAAGATTCCGTCCCGGAATCTAGCTCGGACTCTGGAATAGCTGCGGATATCGGCTCCTCATCTCGGCCTCGGGCTCCCAGGTGGCACTAGTACCCTTATGATGCCTCCACTGAACGAGTACTAGCGCGATCTCTTTATTCCGCAATCTCTTCACCTTTCGATCAGTAATCGCCTCAGGTTGCTCAACATACCTCAGATGAGAATCCACAGTGATCTCGGATAACGGCACAAATTGATCATCTTTGGCCAGACACTTTCTCAGGTGGCTCACATGAAATGTATCGTGGACTCCGGCCAACTCGGGAGGCAATCTCAGTCTATAAGCCTGATCTCGGACTCTGGCGATAATCTCGAATGGACCGATGTACCGCGGACTCAGCTTACCTCGATGCCTGAATCTGATAACTTCCTTCCAGGGCGATACTTTCAACATCACACGGTCTCCAACACTGAACTCAAGCTCAGTCAGACGATGATCGGCATAACTCTTCTGCCGGCTCTGTGCCACTCTCATATGTTCGCGGATAACCGCCACTTTGTCGCTCGTCTCCTGTAACAACTCGGGCCCACTGATAGGTCGCTCGCCGACCTCGTCCCAACACACCGGGGTTAGGCACTTACGCCCATATAGTGCCTCGAATGGAGCCATCTTGATGGAGGAATGGTAGCTGTTGTTGTACGCAAACTCGACTAACGGCAAGTGAACGTCCCAACTACCACTGAAATCGATCGCACAAGCTCGGAGCATATCCTCGAGAGTCTGATTCGTCCGTTCTGTCTGCCCGTCTGTCTGAGGTCTGTACGCTGTACTCAACTGAACTCTCGTCCCCAATTCGCGCTGAAAGCTCTGCCAGAACCTCGAAGTAAACCGCGTATCTCTATCAGACGTAATCGACATCGGAACGCCGTGCCTCGACACTATCTCACTGATATATAACCGAGCTAACTGATCCATAGTGATGTTACCCCGAACCGCTAGAAAGTGAGCACTCTTCGTCAAGCGATCCACTATCACCCAGATCATATCATTACCTCGAACGGTGCGCGGAAGCCTGACGATGAAATCCATCGTGATATGATACCACTTCCACTCAGGGATCTCTAAAGGCTGCAAATGCCCGTGAGGCTTCTGATGCTCGGCCTTGACTCGCAGACAAGTCATACACTCCTCGACGTATCGGCCCACGTCTCGTTTCATCCCTGGCCACCAATAGAACTCGCGCAAATCTCTGTACATTTTGGTGCTCCCGGGGTGGATAGACAATCTCGAACGGTGCGACTCATCTAAAATCAGCTGCCGCAGATTACCGATTCTTGGAACCCAAACACGATCACGAAACGCCCACAAACCCCTGCTATCTCTGCTCAATACCTCAAGCTGCCCTGCAAGACGCTCTCTTTTCACATTCTCGGCCCGCAGACCCTCTAATTGAGCATGCCTCAGACTCTCCACAAGAGTCGATGTAACCTCGAGCCTCGCTGCTCGGGAAACTACCGTCTGGCCACACGCCTTATGGCTCAACGCATCGGCCACCACATTGGCTCTACCAGGATGGTACTGAATCTCGCAGTCATAATCTTTCAATAACTCAAGGCTGCGCCGCTGTCTCATATTTAGCTCTTTCTGACTGAACAGATACTGAAGACTCTTATGATCGGTATACACTATAAATCGCGAACCGTACAGATAATGACGCCATATCTTCAACGCGAACACTATCGCGTCCAACTCAAGGTCGTGCACGGTATGATTTTCCTCGTAGGTCTTCAGCTGTCGCGACGCATACGCAATCACCTTGCCTCGCTGCATCAGAACACAACCCAACCCGGTACCTGACGCATCACAGTAGACCACGAAATCCTCTGCACCCTCGGGCAATGCTAACACTGGTGCCTGACATAACCGGGATTTCAATTCTCTAAAAGCCGACTCCTGCTCATCAGACCACACGAAAGGAACGGACTGCCGTGTCAATCTCGTCAACGGCCTGGCAATCCTCGAAAAGTCCTGAATGAAGCGACGATAATACCCGGCTAGGCCCAAAAAGCTACGGATCTCGGGCACAGTCTTCGGCGGCTCCCAACTCATCACTGCCTCTATCTTCGCCGGGTCCACTGAAATACCCTCGGCGCTCACAACATGCCCCAAAAACTGGACCTCGCGCAACCAGAACTCACACTTGGAGAACTTCGCATAAAGTCGCTCCTCTCGCAGCACAGATAAAACCTCTCGCAAGTGCTGCTCGTGGTCCTCGGCACTCCTCGAATAGATCAGGATGTCGTCGATGAACACTATCACGAACCGATCCAACATAGATCTACACACCCTGTTCATCAAATCCATGAATGCCGCGGGTGCGTTAGTCAGTCCGAAAGGCATGACTAGGAACTCGTAATGGCCGTATCTCGTCCGAAACGCAGTCTTCGGCACATCCTCATCTCTAACTCTCAGCTGATGATAACCCGATCTCAGATCTATCTTCGAAAAGAAGCTCGAACCCTGTAGCTGATCAAACAGATCGTCGATACGTGGAAGCGGATAACGGTTCTTCACCGTCACTTTATTCAACTCTCGATAATCGATACACATCCGCATAGAACCGTCCTTTTTCTTCACGAATAGCACTGGGGCTCCCCACGGGGACGAACTCGGACGGATAAATCCACGATCAAGCAACTCCTGAAGCTGCGACATCATTTCTCTCATCTCAGTAGGTGCCAGCCTATAAGGCGTCTTCGCAATAGGCACCGCTCCAGGGATAAGGTCGATACGGAACTCGACCTGACGATCTGGCGGTAACCCAGGCAACTCCTCTGTGAATACCTCAGGGAACTCTCGAACTACAGGTATATCCGCTAGGGTCTTCTTCTCTAATCTGGCGTCAACAACATAAGCCAGAAAGGTCTCGCACCCCTTCGCAACATATCTCTGAGCTTGGGCCATCGAAACAATACCGATCTCGCCTCGGCGCCTCTCGCCATATACTGTCACCGTCTCACTGTCTGAAATGGGTATCCGGATCATCTTCTTCGCGCACAGAATATCGGCCTGCCTGGCTGTCATCCAGTCCATACCCACTATCACATCGAAACTGCTAATCTCTATCGGCAGTAAATCGATCAGAAACCGGTGAGCATCGATCTCTAGGACACAATCCCTGTACACCCGACTCACTAAGGCTGTACTACCGTCTACTCTCTCAACGACTAACGGCACAGATAACACAGTAGCAGGCACAGAAAAGTAGGCACAGAATACAACAGATACATACGAGCGATCTGCTCCAGAATCAAATAAAATACGAGCACTAAGCCCGTTCAGAATGTACGTACCAGATACCACATCGGTAGACTCGCGGGCCTCCTCTGCCGTAGCCTGAAATACTCTACCCCTGCCTCTGGGTGCTGACTCACGACGGCTCGAAGATGACGGCTCGGCTCTGGCACCGCTGGTGCTCGCTCCCTGCAATGCTGGCGGCGCATCCGGACAATCCCTCACAATATGACCTGGCCTCCCACAGCGGAAGCACAGGGAATCCCTCGATGTACAAGTAAAAGATGTATGGCCATACTGACCACAGCGGTAGCAACGGGGCTGCTCTGATGTACAAGGACCAGAATGGCGACGGAGACACCTCGGACAGTCTCTCTCTCCAGCTGAACTGTCTGCCCGACTCCCGGATGGCTGGGACCCCTGTCCCACGCTGCTCTGACTCTGACTGGGAGCGCTATATCGGGAAGTCTGCCCCTGACTCTGACTGGCTGTCCCCGACCCCTGATACTGCCCAGACCTCCTGGACCTCCGGTCTCTGCCTCTGTCTCTGTCTCGACGAAATCCCGAACCCTGCCCCTGAACCTGCTGCTGCTCAGGCTGCCTCTCTCTCTCTGATAGTCCTGGGGCTCTCGGTAGTAGCTACGGGCCCAGGACTGCTCAAACGTCTCTGTCCTCTGTCTCTGGGTCGGAGGCTGACCCCTCTGTCTCTCGATCTCTCTCTCTCTGACACGAGCCAACTCTAAAGCTCTCGCAAACGTAGGAGTGTCGTGAAGCCCAACGAACTCCCGAATATCAGATCTCAACCCATCGATGAAGGCATCAGCCTTACGAATCTCTGTATCCACGTGCTGGGGCGCAAACTGAGCATACTCATTAAATCGGTCTACATACTGCTGGACTGACATGCTGCCCTGCTGAAGATGTAGAAAACGACGCTCCATTTCCCGGCGCTCGTCCCGGGGAATATACTGTAACTCGAAGATGGCACGGAACTGATCCCATGTCATAGCATAAGCTGCTGCAGTAGTCATGGATGACTCAATGGACTTCCACCACTGTGAAGCCCCTCCTTTTAGCTGATAAGCCGCATAGCCGACCATATCACGAGGATCGACATGGGCAACGCGGAATGCGGCCTCTATCTCTCTCTCCCAAGCCATAGTCGCACCCGGCTCACCACCGCCTCGAAACTGAGGTGGGGCTCCCGCCATAAAGTCCTTAAAGGACCCACCTCGCACAGAAGAAGAAGATGCCCCAACCACTGTCTCAACACTAGTAACTGGCGGCGGATCAGCTCTCTGTCGCTGCTGCTCTCTCTCTCTATCCCTCTCTCTGTAGAACTCGGTCAATACTAATAACATCTCTGACCGGCGGACATACTCGTCTCCCGCTGGTCTCTCAGGCCCTGAACCCTCGCCATGATCTGCCATAACTACCTGCACATATCACAAAGGTAAGATAACAGATCGATCACCCAGCGTTATACAATAAGCTAGGTCAGTTAATTCCGCTAAACTCAGTCTCAGGGAAGAATCCCACAGATCTGAACATGGTAAGAGCACAAGCATCCACTGATACTCAATACTGAAACCACAAGCTCTGATACCAAGCTGTAACACCCATAATTCTCACACAAATGCCACGTCAATACAATACACAGGTGGCAATAACGCAATCATCTCATAAAGCACATGTCACGGGATTAGCGGAAAATACTGATAATTTAAAACTTTAATACAAAGTTAACACATCGCTGATCAAGTACAGAATACAGATAACAACTCTAAAGTCTAGCATCAAAATACAGTCAGCATACACAACTCTAAACTGCCCGATCTCTACTTCGGCTGCTGCGGCTGTGACTGCGATCCCACAGTATGGCTGCCTGAGACACGGAAGACTCGAAAACATAAGCTGGACAGCTCGTGAGTACGCGAGGGTTAGACTCTACAGGTAAACACAGATAGCATACACAACACATATATCTCATCACACATATGCAACTCTATGCATAACACGTATCTCTGCTCAAAAGGGGACGCCGTTCCCCAGCTAACAGGCCGCACACAGCAGCGGTTAGCTACTCAATAGGCACAGGAGCGACCTGACAATATCACTGCCGTATATATACAGCCTCATAACTCGTGACTGGTTAGGGACAGTCAGCCTGCGCGATCACATATCGCGGACACCTGCAATTCAAACACATATAGCACGTATAGGGTAGAACGGATCATACCTGCGCACTAAGCTCGGTCTCATACACAATATATCACAACACATATACACGACTCATAAAAGACTACGCGCGATTTGTAAAAGAACTCGAGTACTCACCGATACCCGAAAGCAATCGAAACCCGAACTCTCAATGCGGCTCGGCACGTGATCGGCTAGCACCTGAACACATCACGGGTCTCACATGTTATCACAAACTCGATAGCCACGCAATTCAATCAAACATAACTCAATCCAACACAATTATCACAATTAAACTAATCCCGAAACATATTCCCGAACGGACAATCGATCCCCGAAACCCTTTTTCGGAACTCCTATCGAGACCCAAAATCCCAAATAATTCAATTCAATAATATCCCGAAGGAATCCGACCAATTAACGACCCACAACTCTTTTATAAAACTAAACCAAAATTCTCTAGCAGACTGATTTACGCGCCGCGCTTTTCCCCGTTTGCGCGCCGCGCTTTTGCCAGACAGCAGAATCTGCCCTTCGAACTCCATAGCTGAACCAGAGGTTTTAACCTCCTCCTCACCCGATTTCCAGCATCAAAACACATATAATTCATACATAATTAACCCATACACTTTCAGAGACCAATTCCATCATATATCACATACACAACTCAAGATTTAGCCATTAAAACCACAAAATCTTACCTTGAGCACTTCAAGAACTCAAGAGGATGAGGAAGATGATCAAAGGTGCAATTTCTTTGTTTCAATTTCTGGCTTCAATCTCAGCTGGGAATTTCCACACAATTACACACACTCACCTTAGGTTTTTGATAAGAGAAAATGAAAGGATAAGGGAAAAGAGGAAACAGAGGCTCCACCCATATATACGTACATATCCATATCCGGTTCCGAACCCACTAACCCGGACCCGATATCACTTTTTCACAAATTATATCATTAGGACCCAATTAAATCCACGATCTCAAGGAGATAATTAATCCGCTAATTATTAGCTCGGAGACACGTATCACTCAATTTTGACACGTTAAATCCACGAAACGGAATTTAATTGGAACAACGCAATAATAATAAATAAATGAGCCAATAAATTAAATCCACGTACCAGGCTCAAATCCGGGATGTTACATTTATAAATAAAATTATTTATAAATGTATATAAATAATCAAATTATATCGAGTTTATAAATAAAGTTTAATTAAAAACTCGGATGATTAAGGTTGAAACTCGAATTATTTAAGGTTTAATATATAAATTTATAAAACTATAATCTAGACTTCTAAATGTATATGGATAAATTTAAATAAAAATTATTTATATGTAATATAATCTAGACTAAAATTTATAAAAATTATTTAGATATAATTTTTAATAAAATTATATTATTATAATTTGTCATAAACTATAATCTAGACTTCTAAATGTATATGAATAATAATAAGTTTTTTTCATCTTTAAACTTTCTATTATATTGTAGTTATCAATTATTAAAATATGAATATTTTGGTTGAACTGATTTTAAATCTTATTCAAATTTAGAAAGATGTGATTTTGATATTATTTGTTTTTCCTAAAATAAAATTTGGTCACGTGTGAATTGCTGAGGATGACGTATGACATTACGATAAATAAGTAAAGTAATTCATTTATTTTATATATAAATAGGATTAAACATGTAACATTTAATTTAAAATTTAAAAATAAAAAAACGTTATATAAATCAATTAAATAATTCCAGATAACACATTTAGTTGAATTAGAGGTTAAATTAGTAATTATTTAAGATATTTTAGTAATCTTTTAATTTCTTTATAAATCAATTATATAAGTTAATTGAAAGAGTTATATTAGGCAAAATCGACGGGAAAACAGAAATTAGAAGAGCTTAGAGAATAACATGTGACACGAATTATTTAGCTTTATTAATATATATAGATATAGATATATATAATGTGTGTGTATGTGTGTGTGTATTTATGTATATGTATGTATATACATACACACACTAGTCATTACCATGCATTTTCAAATTAAAATTATACATTTTATGTGTAATAATTTTTTTTCAAACTGTATCTTCAAATTAAAATTATACATTGTATGTGTAATTGTAACACCCACAATTCTCACACAAATGCCACGTCAATACAATACACAAGTGGCAATAACGCAAGTATCTCAAGTTACTCATGTCACAGGATTAGCGGAAAACACTGCTAATTAAAACTTTATCACGAAGTCATACATTGTCTCATAAACTGACACTGATACATAGACGTAACTGATTACTGTTAACATACATAAGTAGATCAGATACAACAGTTCCAAAACTAATATCAACAAGACAGTCAACGCACGCAACTCTAACTGTCCCAATCTCTACTTCGGCTGCTGCGGCTGTGGCTGTGACCCCACGGTATGACTGCCTGACACACAGAAGACTCGAAAACATAAGCTGGACAGCTCGTGAGTACGCGAGGGTTAGACTCTGCAGGTAAGCACATAAAACATACACAACACACATATCTCGTCACATATATGCAACTCGATGCATAACACGTATCTCTGCTCAAAAGGGGACCACGTTCCCCAGCTAACAGGCCGCACACAGCAGCGGTTAGCTACTCAATAGGCACAGGAGCGACCTGGCAATATCACTGCCGTATATATACAGCCTCATAACTCGTGACTGGTTAGGGACAGTCAGCCTGCGCGATCACATATCGCGGACACCTGCAATTCAAACACATATAGCACGTATAGGGTAGAACGGATCATACCTGCGCACTAAGCTCGGTCTCATACACAATATATCACAACACATATACACGGCTCATAAAAGACTACGCGCGATTTGTAAAAGAACTCGAGTACTCACCGATACCCGAAAGCAATCGAAACCCGAACTCTCAATGCGGCTCGGCACGTGATCGGCTAGCACCTGAACACATCACGGGTCTAACATGTTATCACAAACTCGATAGCCACGCAATTCAATCAAACATAACTCAATCCAACACAATTATCACAATTAAACTAATCCCGAAACATATTCCCGAACGGACAATCGATCCCCGAAACCCTTTTTCGGAACTCCTATCGAGACCCAAAATCCCAAATAATTCAATTCAATAATATCCCGAAGGAATCCGACCAATTAACGACCCACAACTCTTTTATAAAACTGAACCAAAATTCTCTAGCAGACTGATTTACGCGCCGCGCTTTTGCCAGACAGCAGAATCTGCCCTTCGAACTCCATAGCTGAACCAGAGGTTTTAACCTCCTCCTCACCCGATTTCCAGCATCAAAACACATATAATTCATACATAATTAACCCATACACTTTCAGAGACCAATTCCATCATATATCACATACACAACTCAAGATTTAGCCATTAAAACCACAAAATCTTACCTTGAGCACTTCAAGAACTCAAGAGGATGAGGAAGATGATCAAAGGTGCAATTTCTTTGTTTCAATTTCTGGCTTCAATCTCAGCTGGGAATTTCCACACAATTACACACACTCACCTTAGGTTTTTGATAAGAGAAAATGAAAGGATAAGGGAAAAGAGGAAACAGAGGCTCCACCCATATATACGTACATATCCATATCCGGTTCCGAACCCACTAACCCGGACCCGATATCACTTTTTCACAAATTATATCATTAGGACCCAATTAAATCCACGATCTCAAGGAGATAATTAATCCGCTAATTATTAGCTCGGAGACACGTATCACTCAATTTTGACACGTTAAATCCACGAAACGGAATTTAATTGGAACAACGCAATAATAATAAATAAATGAGCCAATAAATTAAATCCACGTACCAGGCTCAAATCCGGGATGTTACAAATCCTCTCCTCTTAAAAAGATTCCGTCCCGGAATCTAGCTCGGACTCTGGAATAGCTGCGGATATCGGCTCCTCATCTCGGCCTCGGGCTCCCAGGTGGCACTAGTACCCTTATGATGCCTCCACTGAACGAGTACTAGCGCGATCTCTTTATTCCGCAATCTCTTCACCTTTCGATCAGTAATCGCCTCAGGTTGCTCAACATACCTCAGATGAGAATCCACGGTGATCTCGGATAACGGCACAAATTGATCATCTTTGGCCAGACACTTTCTCAGGTGGCTCACATGAAATGTATCGTGGACTCCGGCCAACTCGGGAGGCAATCTCAGTCTATAAGCCTGATCTCGGACTCTGGCGATAATCTCGAATGGACCGATGTACCGCGGACTCAGCTTACCTCGATGCCTGAATCTGATAACTCCCTTCCAGGGCGATACTTTCAACATCACACGGTCTCCAACACTGAACTCAAGCTCAGTCAGACGACGATCGGCATAACTCTTCTGCCGGCTCTGTGCCACTCTCATATGTTCGCGGATAACCGCCACTTTGTCGCTCGTCTCCTGTAACAACTCGGGCCCACTGATAGGTCGCTCGCCGACCTCGCCCCAACACACCGGGGTTAGGCACTTACGCCCATATAGTGCCTCGAATGGAGCCATCTTGATGGAGGAATGGTAGCTGTTGTTGTACGCAAACTCGACTAACGGCAAGTGAACGTCCCAACTACCACTGAAATCGATCGCACAAGCTCGGAGCATATCCTCGAGAGTCTGATTCGTCCGTTCTGTCTGCCCGTCTGTCTGAGGTCTGTACGCTGTACTCAACTGAACTCTCGTCCCCAATTCGCGCTGAAAGCTCTGCCAGAACCTCGAAGTAAACCGCGTATCTCTATCAGACGTAATCGACATCGGAACGCCGTGCCTCGACACTATCTCACTGATATATAATCGAGCTAACTGATCCATAGTGATGGTACCCCGAACCGCTAGATAGTGAGCACTCTTCGTCAAGCGATCCACTATCACCCAGATCATATCATTACCTCGAACGGTGCGCGGAAGCCTGACGATGAAATCCATCGTGATATGATACCACTTCCACTCAGGGATCTCTAAAGGCTGCAAATGCCCGTGAGGCTTCTGATGCTCGGCCTTGACTCGCAGACAAGTCATACACTCCTCGACGTATCGGCCCACGTCTCGTTTCATCCCTGGCCACCAATAGAACTCGCGCAAATCTCTGTACATTTTGGTGCTCCCGGGGTGGATAGACAATCTCGAACGGTGCGACTCATCTAAAATCAGCTGCCGCAGATTACCTATTCTTGGAACCCAAACACGATCACGAAACGCCCACAAACCCCTGCTATCTCTGCTCAATACCTCAAGCTGCCCTGCAAGACGCTCTCTTTTCACATTCTCGGCCCGCAGACCCTCTAATTGAGCATGCCTCAGACTCTCCACAAGAGTCGATGTAACCTCGAGCCTCGCTGCTCGGGAAACTACCGTCTGGCCACACGCCTTAGGGCTCAACGCATCGGCCACCACATTGGCTCTACCAGGATGGTACTGAATCTCGCAGTCATAATCTTTCAATAACTCAAGGCTGCGCCGCTGTCTCATATTTAGCTCTTTCTGACTGAACAGATACTGAAGACTCTTATGATCGGTATACACTACAAATCGCGAACCGTACAGATAATGACGCCATATCTTCAACGCGAACACTATCGCGTCCAACTCAAGGTCGTGCACGGTATGATTTTCCTCGTAGGTCTTCAGCTGTCGCGACGCATACCCAATCACCTTGCCTCGCTGCATCAGAACACAACCCAACCCGGTACCTGACGCATCACAGTAGACCACGAAATTCTCTGCACCCTCGGGCAATGCTAACACTGGTGCCTGACATAACCGGGATTTCAATTCTCTAAAAGCCGACTCCTGCTCATCAGACCACACGAAAGGAACGGACTGCCGTGTCAATCTCGTCAACGGCCTGGCAATCCTCGAAAAGTCCTGAATGAAGCGGCGATAATACCCGGCTAGGCCCAAAAAGCTACGGATCTCGGGCACAGTCTTCGGCGGCTCCCAACTCATCACTGCCTCTATCTTCGCCGGGTCCACTGAAATACCCTCGGCGCTCACAACATGCCCCAAAAACTGGACCTCGCGCAACCAGAACTCACACTTGGAGAACTTCGCATAAAGTCGCTCCTCTCGCAGCACAGATAAAACCTCTCGCAAGTGCTGCTCGTGGTCCTCGGCACTCCTCGAATAGATCAGGATGTCGTCGATGAACACTATCACGAACCGATCCAACATAGATCTACACACCCTGTTCATCAAATCCATGAATGCCGCGGGTGCGTTAGTCAGTCCGAAAGGCATGACTAGGAACTCGTAATGGCCGTATCTCGTCCGAAACGCAGTCTTCGGCACATCCTCATCTCTAACTCTCAGCTGATGATAACCCGATCTCAGATCTATCTTCGAAAAGAAGCTCGAACCCTGTAGCTGATCAAACAGATCGTCAATACGTGGAAGCGGATAACGGTTCTTCACCGTCACTTTATTCAACTCTCGATAATCGATACACATCCGCATAGAACCGTCCTTTTTCTTCACGAATAGCACTGGGGCTCCCCACGGGGACGAACTCGGACGGATAAATCCACGATCAAGCAACTCCTGAAGCTGCGACATCATTTCTCTCATCTCAGTAGGTGCCAGCCTATAAGGCGTCTTCGCAATAGGCACCGCTCCAGGGATAAGGTCGATACGGAACTCGACCTGACGATCTGGCGGTAACCCAGGCAACTCCTCTGGGAATACCTCAGGGAACTCTCGAACTACAGGTATATCCGCTAGGGTCTTCTTCTCTAATCTGGCGTCAACAACATAAGCCAGAAAGGTCTCGCACCCCTTCGCAACATATCTCTGAGCTTGGGCCATCGAAACAATACCGATCTCGCCTCGGCGCCTCTCGCCATATACTGTCACCGTCTCACTGTCTGAAATGGGTATCCGGATCATCTTCTTCGCGCACAGAATATCGGCCTGCCTGGCTGTCATCCAGTCCATACCCACTATCACATCGAAACTGCTAATCTCTATCGGCAGTAGATCGATCGAAAACCGGTGAGCATCTATCTCAAGGACACAATCTCTGTATACCCGACTCACTAAAGCAGTACTACCGTCTACTCTCTCAACGACTAACGACACAGATAAAACAGTAGGAGGCACAGAAAAATATGCACAGAACACAACAGACACATACGAGCGATCTGCTCCAGAATCAAACAAAATACGAGCACTAAGCCCGTTCAGAATGTACGTACCAGATACCACATCGGTAGACTCGCGGGCCTCCTCTGCCGTAGCCTGAAATACTCTACCCCTGCCTCTGGGTGCTGACTCACGACGTCTCGAAGATGACGGCTCGGCTCTGGCACCGCTGGTGCTCGCTCCCTGCAATGCTGGCGGCGCATCCGGACAATCCCTCACAATATGACCTGGCCTCCCACAGCGGAAGCACAGGGAATCCCTCGATGTACAAGTAAAAGATGTATGGCCATACTGACCACAGCGGTAGCAACGGGGCTGCTCTGATGTACAAGGACCAGAATGGCGACGGCGACACCTCGGACAGTCTCTCTCTCCAGCTGAACTGTCTGCCCGACTCCCGGATGGCTGGGACCCCTGTCCCACGCTGCTCTGACTCTGTCTGGGAGCGCTATATCGGGAAGTCTGCCCCTGACTCTGACTGGCTGTCCCCGACCCCTGCTACTGCCCAGACCTCCGGTCTCTGCCTCTGTCTCTGTCTCGACGAAATCCCGAACCCTGCCCCTGAACCTGCTGCTGCTCAGGCTGCCTCTCTCTCTGATAGTCCTGGGGCTCTCGGTAGTAGCTACGGGACTGCTCAAACGTCTCTGTCCTCTGTCTCTGGGTCGGAGGCTGACCCCTCTGTCTCTCGATCTCTCTCTCTCTGACACGAGCCAACTCTAAAGCTCTCGCAAACATAGGAGTGTCGTGAAGCCCAACGAACTCCCGAATATCAGATCTCAACCCATCGATGAAGGCATCAGCCTTACGAATCTCTGTATCCACGTGCTGGGGCGCAAACTGAGCATGCTCATTAAATCGGTCTACATACTGCTGGACTGACATGCTGCCCTGCTGAAGATGTAGAAAACGACGCTCCATTTCCCGGCGCTCATCCCGGGGAATATACTGTAACTCGAAGATAGCACGGAACTGATCCCATGTCATAGCATAAGCTGCTGCAGTAGTCATGGATGACTCAATGGACTTCCACCACTGTGAAGCCCCTCCTTTCAGCTGATAAGCCGCATAGCCGACCATATCCCGAGGATCGACATGGGCAACTCGGAATGCCGCCTCTATCTCTCTCTCCCAAGCCATAGCCGCACCCGGCTCACCACCGCCTCGGAACTGAGGTGGGGCTCCTGCCATAAAGTCCTTAAAGGACCCACCTCGAGGAGCAGAAGAAGAAGATGCCCCAACCACTGTCTCAACACTAGTCACTGGCGGCAGATCAGCTCTCTGTCGCTGCTGCTCTCTCTCTCTGTCCCTCTCTCTGTAGAACTCGGTCAATACTGATAACATCTCTGACCGGCGGACATACTCGTCTCCCGCTGGTCTCTCAGGCCCGGAACCCTCTCCATGATCTGCCATAACAACCTGCACATATCACAAAGGTAAGATAACAGATCGATCACCCAGCGTTATACAATAAGCTAGGTCAGTTAATTCCGCTAAACTCAGTCTCAGGGAAGAATCCCACAGATCTGAACACGGTAAGAGCACAAGCATCCACTGATACTCAATACTGAAACCACAAGCTCTGATACCAAGCTGTAACACCCACAATTCTCACACAAATGCCACGTCAATACAATACACAGGTGGCAATAACGCAAGTATCTCAAGTTACTCATGTCACAGGATTAGCGGAAAACACGGCTAATTAAAACTTTATCACGAAGTCATACATTGTCTCATAAACTGACACTGATACATAGACGTAACTGATTACTGTTAACATACATAAGTAGATCAGATACAACAGTTCCAAAACTAATATCAACAAGACAGTCAACGCACACAACTCTAACTGTCCCAATCTCTACTTCGGCTGCTGCGGCTGTGGCTGTGACCCCACGGTATGACTGCCTGACACACAGAAGACTCGAAAACATAAGCTGGACAGCTCGTGAGTACGCGAGGGTTAGACTCTGCAGGTAAGCACATAAAACATACACAACACACATATCTCGTCACATATATGCAACTCGATGCATAACACGTATCTCTGCTCAAAAGGGGACCACGTTCCCCAGCTAACAGGCCGCACACAGCAGCGGTTAGCTACTCAATAGGCACAGGAGCGACCTGGCAATATCACTGCCGTATATATACAGCCTCATAACTCGTGACTGGTTAGGGACAGTCAGCCTGCGCGATCACATATCGCGGACACCTGCAATTCAAACACATATAGCACGTATAGGGTAGAACGGATCATACCTGCGCACTAAGCTCGGTCTCATACACAATATATCACAACACATATACACGACTCATAAAAGACTACGCGCGATTTGTAAAAGAACTCGAGTACTCACCGATACCCGAAAGCAATCGAAACCCGAACTCTCAATGCGGCTCGGCACGTGATCGGCTAGCACCTGAACACATCACGGGTCTCACATGTTATCACAAACTCGATAGCCACGCAATTCAATCAAACATAACTCAATCCAACACAATTATCACAATTAAACTAATCCCGAAACATATTCCCGAACGGACAATCGATCCCCGAAACCCTTTTTCGGAACTCCTATCGAGACCCAAAATCCCAAATAATTCAATTCAATAATATCCCGAAGGAATCCGACCAATTAACGACCCACAACTCTTTTATAAAACTAAACCAAAATTCTCTAGCAGACTGATTTACGCGCCGCGCTTTTCCCATTTGCGCGCCGCGCTTTTGCCAGACAGCAGAATCTGCCCTTCGAACTCCATAGCTGAACCAGAGGTTTTAACCTCCTCCTCACCCGATTTCCAGCATCAAAACACATATAATTTATACATAATTAACCCATACACTTTCAGAGACCAATTCCATCATATATCACATACACAACTCAAGATTTAGCCATTAAAACCACAAAATCTTACCTTGAGCACTTCAAGAACTCAAGAGGACGAGGAAGATGATCAAAGGTGCAATTTCTTTGTTTCAATTTCTGGCTTCAATCTCAGCTGGGAATTTCCACACAATTACACACACTCACCTTAGGTTTTTGATAAGAGAAAATGAAAGGATAAGGGAAAAGAGGAAACAGAGGCTCCACCCATATATACGTACATATCCATATCCGGTTCCGAACCCACTAACCCGGACCCGATATCACTTTTTCACAAATTATATCATTAGGACCCAATTAAATCCACGATCTCAAGGAGATAATTAATCCGCTAATTATTAGCTCGGAGACACGTATCACTCAATTTTGACACGTTAAATCCACGAAACGGAATTTAATTGGAACAACGCAATATTAATAAATAAATGAGCCAATAAATTAAATCCACGTACCAGGCTCAAATCCGGGATGTTACAGTAATAATCTTTTTTTCAAATTAAAATTATACATTATATTTCAACGAATGTTTTCATTAATATATATTAGCAATCAATACAGAATATCTTTCCATACTGCAAGAAAACTTGGTTTGTGAGAATAATGTTGTCAAAGAAATGAGCATATATCTTGAGTAAATTAGAACTTTAGGTAACGAAACTTAACCGTGTAGACTAATTTATTTAGGGGGGAATCACTAAAATACCTACTTTTTACTAGGATGTGTAAGAAAATAACCATAAAAAATACCATTTGCAAATTTAACCTTAGATATTCCATGACGTAAAAAGTTTTCATGACATATAACTTTAAGTTTTTATATTTAAATTAATTGACAAAGATATATCACTTCATCAACACTACAACAGAAAGTGATTTATAGAACACTTTTTATGTTAAATTTTTTAAATTTCGTTCTAAAAGAGGCTTAATAGGAAGTACGTGAAATTCTTTGAGTCTTGTGAAGTTGGTGTTTATTAAGACCCTTAACATTTAAGTCATATTACATTGACTTTATAGGACATATATTTAGTGGAGTCCTATTATTATATAACGTAACTAGTTATTTGCCCGTGTATTACATGGGAGATATTTATAAAAATAATATTTTTTAAAATACATATAAAATTAAATTAGTATATTACAATTATAAATCTTTAATAATTAAATGCTAATATTAAAACTCAATAAATAAATTGTCTAAACGATATAAACTATAAACTTAAATACATAATATACGAATAAATAAAAATTTTACTGACCGTAATAGAAGGTTAATTCATAGATTTTTAACTATATATATAGATTTATTAAATGTTTTAATTAGTATGAAAATAAAATATCATAAATAGTTTATAAAATAAATAATTAGATTTACTAACTTTCCATAACATTAGAATAGAAATTATGGTAATAAAATAGGCGGGAAAACGAAATTGAGATATCACAAGAGAATGACATGTGGCAAAATTATTTTGTTTTATTAATAGATATAGATACGACACTTAAGACGTAGGTACTAACAATTTATGTTTTATACGACACTTGTTGAATGACATTTTATTATGATGTAATATGATACAATGCATTCTAGTAAAGTCCTAATACATTAACCTTTATACGACATTAACTCATTGAGAGTCTTATTGTTATATATCTATCAGAATACTCAATAATTTTGTCATAATACATTACGTTTTATACGACATTTATTCATTGGTGTCTTATTATCATATAACTTAATACCACACTTGATATATACGTTCTAATATATTAAGTTCATAGAACGCTTATTTGATGACGTCTTATTATGATGTTACCTAATGCAACACTTGATCATTAAGTCCCAAATAAAAAATAAGAGAGTTTGCTTATATAATGCATGTTCCACATTGCTTCAACATGGTTCGTATGAGTACCGAATAATGTAGAGTACTATAGGTACTTATGAACATACGAGATTCGAGTGCCAACATGCTGAGAAAAAAATTTATTTTTCATATATTAACGTAGATACAAATAATATATGGTTATTTTGTAAAAAAAAAACTATAGATATTTAAACCTTCTAGCATCTTAAAAGATATGTGAACCTGGAAATACTTATGTCAACATGTGAAGTGTGAACATACGTTCACAACAATACAGTTCATTTGAGCATGCATGTTTCACATATTTCTGATGTGTGTTTACGTGTGATTTTTTACAAGTAGTCTTGTATTGTTAATTAAAATATGATTATGAAAAAAAAGCAAAAACGGTTTTAAGCGAGGTACCTTCGGTACTTTGCAAAACTAGTGGTAGTTCACTTGACTTGAACCATACACACACACACACACACACACACACATAAGGGAGAGTTCAATGGAGAACCATAATGCATCGAAGAACCGGAGAATCATTTTATAGTCATGGTGATGCATCATGCAATGATCATGATGCATCACGCGTGAACCGTGAGGCATATTTGTGGTTCTCTCTTAGTTACTCGACGCATTATGGTCATGGGTGGACCTAGCAAATAAAAATGGGTGTCACTCTACATCAATACATTTTCGAAATATTGAGTTACGTATATATCAAAAACCCAAGTGACACCTAAGATTTTTTTAGTGACACCTACAAAAAATTTATAAAATTATAACTTACATATCTAATTTAAATTTGTTGTTATTATTACATAAATTTATTGAAATAACACTGAGTTTTAATAAAAAGAAATTAAAAAAAAAACCAACAATATATAAAAACAAGAATCAGTGAAGCTGTTAGCCCAGAAGATTTTTTTAAAAAGCCCAAAAAAAGCTCATATCTTTAAACCCCTAAATCTCCTTTTTCTTTCATTCCCCTAAATATCTTTCTGTTTTCATCCCACACTTCAACTTTCAGCCAGACAGCTGCATCTTCAAATTCTGCTCACCAAGACACCACTCACTTAAACTATTTGCTCTACATAAAGTGTCAATCATGCTAGGTGGCTTGAACTGAGATAAGATGTACAGACTGTTAGGATGGGAAAAAGGGTACATAGTCACTAAGTCTATTAACTGAAAGTCACTTGAATTTTTATGTTTCAGTAAGAATGTCTGGACTAGGAGGAATTCCTGATAATGTCACGCCTCAGCAACTGTTTGAGATGATACAACAACTGTTAGCACAACAAAATGAAGAACAAGTCAAACTAATCCAAGAACAGTTTCAGGCTCGTGATGAGGCTGAAGCAAAGCGTAAGGCTGATAAAAAGAACAAAAGAAAGGATAAGCAAATCCATAATGATAAGTCTGAATCTGATAACTCCAATGAAAATGTCCACACTGAAAAACCAAAAGGCTGCCGATTCAAAGACTTTAAGTCTAGTGGTGCCTTGACATGTGAGGGTACTGTAGACCCTATCCAGGCATTGGACTGGATTTGTCACACAGAAGAGATTTTCAGTATCTCTGATTGTTTAGATTCACAAAGGTTCAAGTTTGCTACTGCCTTATTTGTCGGAGCTGCCCGCGCATGGTGGAAGACACAGAGGAGTATCTACGGAGAGGACGTCATCCAAACACTTGAATGGGAGCAATTCCTCGACATGTTCAACGCTAAGTATTGTCCCGCGGATCAGCAAGATAGAATGGAAGTTCAATTGATGCAACTGACTCAAGGCGACAAGACGGTCGATGAATACGAGCACGAGTTCTCGCGATTGTGTGGCTATTCATCTTATCAAGTAGCCAAAGAAGAAAGAAAAATGAATCGTTTTCGTAGAGGATTGAACCCAAAGTATCGTCAGCCGATGAGTGGTAACAAATACAAGACGTACTTGGAGATGGTGGAAGCAGCCAGACAAATTGAAAGCGAATATCGAGAGTATGGTGAACAACTAAGCGCAACTCAGATCAGTCCTACATGTCCTTCTCCACCAAAGAAGCAACGGTTCAGTAGATTCTTCAAGACAGGAAAGACTCAGTCTCAACAAACTCATCAGTATAGCTCTCCTCAGAAGGCCAAGTCTTATGCGATTCAATAAGAACAACGAGTGTGCAAAAGGTGTAGGAAATCACATATTGGGTTATGTAATCCAATGGATGTGATATGTTATGTTTGTAGCAAAATAGGTCATAGCAGCGAGGAATGCCCAACGAAGGGTCTTGGTTGTTCCACGTGTGGAAAACCTGGACACTTTAATCATCAATGTCCAATGAGAACCAACAGTAAATCTCAGTCATATGCCGGAGGTTCAACAATGAAGAGCACTGCTGCAACTCCGTCAGCTAGAGCCCGTGCTTATCATATCACAGCCAAGGAAATAGAGGACATGCCAAATGCAGCCATGAGTACGTTTGCTAATTGAATACCTATCATGCATCATTTGGTTTTACTACAAACTGTTCAATTATCTCTACAGCACTTTCATATCGATTAACCAAGTCACTTGCCAAGTCATTCAGGACTGCCCCGTAAGGGACGGTCTTGACAGGATGGTATCATCCTGTGAAGACCTCCCCTTCCGGGTCAGTCCTCAGAGTCTAGGTCCCACATCATGCAATACGATATCAACCATACTAAGATAGGGTAATTATAATGCGGAAAATTAAATTACATGTACATACAGATTAGGATTTAAGTTACATTTTTCAAAGTAAAGTTATAAAAGGGTAACATCTAATCTAGTCATTACATCATAGAATCATATTAAATCTACCCAAAATCCACAACAATTGCTGTCTTCCAATCAGTACCGAAAGGATTTGTTGTGTAGTGGTCTATGATACTTCTGTCTTGATCGTTAATTGACCTAAGAGCTAGGTCCAGCAGGTGACTTTCCTTTGCTTTTACCTGTAAAATTATAATGCAGCAACTGTAAGCAATGCTTAGTGAGTTTATAGATTTTCAATATCAACATGCGTGTCAAGCGGAGTCATTAGTCTAGCGTGATATGTCTTGGCTGCCGCTACAGCCCTCATGATTTGAGATGTAGAATCATAGAATTGGATGATGTTCAGGCCACACTCACGCTTAAATCGTGGGGATCAGCCACATACTGGGCTAGCTACCAGTAAGTCAATATGGCGGAACATCGGAGGTCACTACCAAGTCCATAAGAACTGGTGAAATAGCCAGGTCTAGAACAATAGACTATTAAGGCTAATCAAGCTGAATAAATCTATCAAGTGTCTGATCAAATAATGAAAGCTTAAGTCTTAGAAGTCATGATAGCAATGAATTATAAAGCAATGTCTGAAGAAGTATACAATGCAATATGAAATGATAATCAATTAGCTATCATGATCCACTGGGCAACACCCAACCTTGGTGTGCACAGGTCTCAATCCAGCTGATAAAATGAATGTCAATAAATCTAACATCAACAATATATCTCAACCGGAATTTATGCATGTTCAATCTGAATATCTATAACTCACAGGTCTGGGTCTTTATCAAACAGATATAAAAATCTGCAACCTGAGTTATCTCAGGATTTTATCTTGTCAATTCTGTTCTCTGTCAAATCAAGTCTTTGACCCGCTTTAAATCTTTTAAATCTCTATGTTCAGAATTTCACTGAACCTGTCCAGAATTATATCATATAAATCTCATATCAATATCATCATCATTATCATGGAATCTCATCATCTTTTGGTCTTTAAAATCTTTAATTCTATCCGATTCTGATAACTTATAGTTCGTCAATCTTTTGTTTGTTCATATTCTTTATTTCTTTTAAATTCTCCAAAAGTTCTCTCTCTCTCTCTCTCTCTATATATATATATATATATATATATATATATATATATATATATATATATATATATATATATATAAAAGCATATGCATATATTTATTTAATTGAAATATCAAAGTACATAAAATTAGGTTTCGGACCATCCGGATTCGGATCATCCGGATCCGGATCAATCCGAATTAGGAACCCGAATTAGATCATCCGAAATGTAATCCGAATTCGAACCAATTAGTTAACCGAATCAGTCATCCGGATTCGGATTTTGGGACCGAATTAGGTGCCATCCGAATTCGATCTTGATACATCCGAATTATCATTGGGTCCGAATTAGGATCAACCGAATATAAGAATCCGAAAATGAAATCATCCGAACCAAAGCATAGGTCCGAAACAGGGGATCCGAATTGGGCACCATCCGAATTCGGGTTATCCGAATTCGGATCCTATACTTAGTATTTTCCCAGAAATTGTTCTTGGTGTTCTTCATTATGTTCATACGGATTTTTCACAAAAATTACTAAAAACCCATTTTATTAACATGCAATGTTATATATTGATGTAATATCATTATTTGAGTGTTTTTATACTAATTTCCCTATCAATAACATCATAATTTGTTCGGGATCATCCAAAAACTCATAATTTCCTCAAGAACACATTTTTCATCAAAATTCCGATTTCTTTAATGTTTTGGATGATCTAAACTAAAATCTTTGTTTCTTTAACATCTATTAACTTAAATTCATTATAATCTACTAAAATCTTGAACATGCAACAACATTTTTCACAATTAAAATTCTTGGTTTCGGTTTCTCACAAATCCGAACCAAATATACATAGGGATTGAAATTAAAAGTGAATTTACCTCAAATTCTTGCTAATTGATGATGTCTGATGATTGTTGTAAGTTTCTTTGATCTTGAATCTTCAATTGAATGCAAGTAAATGAACAATTTTGAGTAATTTGTGAGTTTGGCCGAGAGGTTAGAGAGAGATTAGTGAGAGAGAGTAATTTTCATTAATGATCATAAATGATCATTATCTTGGTTTTTTATACTTTATTTAATTTTAACCCACTTAACTTTTTTATTTTACATCTCTTTTAATTTAATCATCCTTAATAATTTATCATATAAATATTCAATTTAATTTTAAATAGTCATCAACTTAATTAAATCACATAATTAATAATGTAATTGAATTTACATTATTTGGATCAAGACGAAATAAAAGACTTAAATAAAAGTTGGGTTGTTACAGAATGGGCTCCACCACGCACAAACTTCGTCCCCGAAGTTAGCTATGTTCGAACAGACTGGGATAAGGAGCTTTCATAACATCTCTGGATTCCCAAGACTGATGCGAACCTTTGTGGTGTTTCCACTGGACGAGCACCATCTGTATCTCTTTATTTCTAAGCTTCTTAGTCTTCGAGTCCAGAATACGTTCTGGCTTTTCAACCACTCGAAGCTTCTCATCAATTTGCAGGTTAACATGCGGTATCTGCACTTCTCTTTCGTCTGCTAAACTCTTTCTCAAGTGACTAACATGAAATACAGGATGTATTCCAGCTAAGTCAGCTGGTAGTTCAAGACGATAAGATTGGTTTCCAATCTTTTCGACAATCTTGAACGGACCAATGAATCTCGGAGCTAGCTTGTTTCTTTTAATGAACCGCACCACATTCTTCATTGGGGATACTTTTAACATCACCCAATCGTTAACCGCAAAACTGATTGATCTGTGCCGTTTATCATAGTATGACTTCTGCCTGCTCTGAGCTTCGAAAATATTTATTCTAACAAGTTGAATCTTCTCGTGAGTCAACTGTAGAAGGGCAGGTCCTGCTATTGGCGATTCACCTGTTTCACGTCAACAGGTAGGAGTTCTGCACTTTCTTCCGTACAAAGCTTCAAAAGGAGCCATCTTGATCGTTGAATGATAACTGTTATTATACGAGAATTCGACCAACGGCAAGTGGTCATCCCAGTTACCACCTAGATCAAGAATGCAGGCGCGAAGCATATCTTCCAGGGTTAGGATAGTACGCTCACTCTGGCCATCGGCATTAGGATGATAAGCAGTACTCATAGAAATCCGAGTACCCATCCCGTCTTGTAGAGCTTGCCAGAATCTGGATGTGAAACGACTATTACGATCTGATACGATAGATTTCGGCACACCATGTCGAGAAATTATTTCTGTGATGTATATCTGTGCCAATCTATCGAGGGAGTATGTTTCTTTCATCGGTATGAAGTGAGCTGACTTCGTTAATCGATCCACGACTACCCAGATGGAGTCGTGTTGTCTTTTGGTTTTCGGCAGCTTCGTGATGAAATCCATAGTTATATGCTCCCACTTCCACTCAGGAACTGGCAGTGGTTGCATATCCCCGAAGGGTTTCTGATGTTCTGCCTTAACCATCTGACATACTCTGCAGCTTTCAACACATTTACCGATGTCTTTCTTCATTCCTGGCCACCAGTAATCAGCTTTCAGATCAAAATACATCTTTGAGCTGCCAGGATGAACAGATAATTTGGACTGATGGGCTTCCGAGAGAAGAGTGCCGCGGATTGAACCATACTTAGGGATCCAGATTCGGTTTCCCTTGAGACAGTGAAGTCCTAAATGATTCAGAGTTAGAAATTGTAGTTGCCCTTTTAGATTTTCAAAATCAATATTCTCTTCTTTCAATGCTTCAGCTTGAGCAACTCGAATGTCTTCAATAAGATCAGAAGAGAATACTACAGGAGTTAGGGCATAGCAGCACTTTTCCGGATAGACTTTCCTACTCAAAGCATCCGCGACAACATTAGCTTTGCCGGGATGATATAGGATCTCGCAATCATAATCCTTGATAAGCTCCAAGGACCGTCGCTGTTTCATATTCAGATCCTTCTGAGTGAAAAGATGTTTGAGACTCTTGTGATCGGTGTAGAGCTGACACCGAGTCCCATAGAGATAGTGACGCCAGATCTTCAGTGCAAAGGTAACGGCAGCCAACTCAAGATCATGAGTTGGTGCACTTTTCTCGTAGTCTTTCAATTGCCTTGAAGCGTAGGCAATGACTTTTCCCCTTTGCATAAGGACACATCCTAAGCCAGTACCAGATGCATCGCTATACTCTAAATAACCTCGCTCAATCTGTCTAGCTGCTTCTACCATTTCCAAGTAACTTTTGTATTTGATCGCACTCATCGGATGTCGATATCTAGGATTGAGTCCTACGCGAAATCTATTCATCTTTCTCTCCTCTGTAGCTACCTGATACGAGGAATGTCCGCATAGTCGTGAGAATTCGTGTTCATATTCATCAACTGTCTTTGTTCCTTGGGTCAGCTGCATCAGTTGTACTTCCATCTTGTCTCGCTGGTCTACTGGACAGTACTTTGCGTTAAACATTTCGAGAAACTGCTCCCATTCTAAAGTCTGAATCACCTCTTCTCCGTAGATACTCCTCTGAGTCTTCCACCAAGCTCGGGCAGCACCGACAAATAACGCGGACGCGTAACTCACTTTCTTAGAGTCTAAACAATCAGAGATTCTAAAGATCTCTTCGGTATAACTAATCCAATCCATCGCCTGAATCGGATTCACTGTACCCTCAAAGTTCAGGGCACCGCTCGCTTTGAAATCTTTAAACTTGCAGCCTTTTGGCTGAGCAATTTGGGTTTCATGATTTATGTTATCAGAATCAGATTCGTCATTCTGGACTTGTTTATCTTTTCGCTTATTTCTTTTATCTTCACGTCTTTTAGCTTCGGCCTCATCTCTGGCCTGAAACTGTTCTTGCATTGTCTTATTTTGTTGTTCAGAATGTTGGGCTAAGAGTTGTTGCATCATTTCAAACATCTGTTGTGGGGTCATGTTGTTTGGTATGTCACCTGATCCTGACATCTTTTCTGAAAATTAAAAGCATTTAACTATCAGTTTATAGACTTAGATCTATGTACCCTTTTTCCCATCCTAATAGTCTGTACATCCTATCTCAGTTCAATCCACCTAAATGATTGATACATATGTAGCTAATAGTCTGTACATCCTATCTCAGTTCAATCCACCTAAATGATTGAACCGTTTTATGCATAAATTGTCCCTAAACTCTTCTCGTTTTGCTGCTGTGAAAACAGAAACTAATCAGCAACAAACACCTAAGATCAATACATAAATGTATATACAAATAAGATCAAGTATAGATGTGTGTACTTTGCGTGAGGTGTGTACTGAAACAGAGCAATGCATATATGTATGGGTGTTTTGTACTTATAAAACAAAATATACAAGTGTGTGTGCAGCCAAGTATATATATATATATATATATATATATATATATATATATATATATATATATATATTCACATATATGCGTCATAAAATCAAATGTATATGTGGCATTGTTAAGTCAAAGATCAACAACATAATGGTTAGTTTATAAATACAAGGAAGTGTATTGAGAATGTGGAATTGGTATAAAGTGACGGCATTTTGTTGAGTATAAAGCATATATATGCGTGTGACACTTAAATAAGCATTCAAATTGAAAGCAAGAGTGGGATAATCATACTTATATTTATACATTAAGATTCCATGAATAGTCACAAGTTGAATGAAAGAACCTTCAGTTGAATGCATATTGATATAAGTTGATTATGCATATCATGACATTGCATGCATCCATATGGGTTCAAATTGCAAATGAAAGCCAAAGAAAGACCTAATAGGTCACACCTAATCTGAAGTGCATAAAAGACCATAAAACCATTTAAATTATGTTGAATCTAAGCTTTAATGTCTAAATGTGATTCAACAAATGCTGAATTGACATGATAAGTCAATAACGCAAAAAGTCTATACAAAAGCTTCAGAAAGTTAAAGAATTTAACAGAAATACACAATTATATTGTGTAATGACATAAAAGCTTATGTAAATTGATTTGTCATACAATTAACAGGTTCAGCTAAATCTGAACTATGTTACAAAGTCAAAGTCTGTAAAGCTAAGCCAGAAAAGTCAAGCTAAAGTTATTAAAGCTAAGTCCAGTCAATAAAAGCAAGGCAAAGTCAGAGAAGCAAGTCAGAGCCAAAGTTAGTAGAGTCAAAAGTTAAAGTCTGTAAAGCTAAAGTCAAATCTTGAGATAACTCAGGTGGTGGATATAATCCCCTTGCGAAAGTCAAAGTCAACAGCAATGCAATAAAACCAGTAACTGTGAGTTATAGATATAACTGTATACATGCTTGTCTTCATGTGAGACATATTGTTGTTCTAGCTTTATTTGAAAGTCTATATGCTCAGCTAGAATGTGACCTGTGCACACCTTGGTACGGTGATGCCCTGTGGATCATGATAGCTTTTAATATGTCATCATGCACACTTGTCTTTACAATCAATATTAGTCTTGGATATATTATTGTTGCTATCTTAATTCATTACTTGAATATTTTCAGTCATTTGCCTTGATATCAATGCTTTCATATGCTTCCGCATAATTCAAGTCTGAGAAAGTCTATGCCAGTCTATGATTAAGTCTACTCCGATGTTTGCCCACGTTGTCTTACTGGTAGCTAGCCCAGTATGTGGTTGGCCCCCACTATTAAAAGCGTGTGCGTAGGATTAAACATCATCCGATCTTAAGTCCTATGTCTCATAATGTCTGGCTGATAGCGGCAGTCATGTCAAAATCGCGCTTAAAGTCAAAGTCAGAGATTAAAGTCAAAAGTCAAAGTCAAGTCTCCGCTTAAAATTGTCATGGCATGTTAACTGTTAAAATCTATAATCTCACTAAGCCCCGCTTACAGTTGTTGTTGAATCTTTTTACAGGTTTAATCAAAGCAAAATAGGTCATAGTAGCGAGGAATGGCCAACGAAGGGTCTTGGTTGTTCCACGTGTGGAAAACCTGGACACTTTAATCATCAATGTCCAATGAGAACCAACAATCAATCTCAGTCATATGCCGGAGGTTCAACAATGAAGAGCACTGCTGCAACTCCGTCAGCTAGAGCCCGTGCTTATCATATCACAGCCAAGGAAATAGAGGACATGCCAAATGCAGCCATGAGTACGTTTGCTAATTGAATACCTATCATGCATCATTTGGTTTTACTACAAACTGTTCAATTATCTCTACAGCACTTTCATATCGATTAACCAAGTCACTTGCCTAGTCATTCAGGACTGCCCCGTAAGGAACGGTCTTGACAGGATGGTATCAGAGCTTAAAATATAAAGGAAATGCTGAATGTACTTTCTGTTTGACAGCATACATACATACTGTCCACAAACACACACACTGCACAGAATATATATATATATATATATATATATATATATATATATATATATATATATATATATATATATATATATATATATATATATATATATATATATACATATATATATATATACATATATACATATATATATGCTTCAGCATGATTGAAAGAATTATGGGCGATTAGAGTGCTTAATTGATCAACCAACAATCACCAGTCAAACTAGAATTAAAGTCAAAGACTATGGCCTCTTGACATCTAGGTTACAGACCTCAAAACAGAACAGAAAACCATTTCAGAAACATGCAGAATTTTGTTTCAAACTTAATTTTTACACCCTCAAAACGCTAGAATCTTCAACTAAACATTTTACAAGAACATGCATGGACTTATAATCTGATTTTTAACACCCTTTGATGTTCAATTTCATTATTTTGAAGCTTTTTGAATTCATAAAATTTTTCAGGAGCCGTAAGCTCCATACATACTCATTAGAACAATTTAGGTGATAAATTTACCTTGTGTTCTTTGTAGACTTTGATGCTTGATGTTTCTTTGATTCGATTCTTGACTTAATTCAAGCTTGGTGATGAAATTGTGAGTGAACCGTAGCTGTTAGAAGAGAGATTGGGGAGAATTTCTAGTGCCATTAATTTGATAAAATGAACTGATACATATATTTGGGGTTTTATTGGGTTCAACTTTCATTTTCATTTTTTTTTTATCATTTTGACACCAAAAATTGTTTATTTTTCATTTCTTTTATTTTATCATCAAACTTTATAATTAAAACTCATAACTTGATTGTAAATTTTATTATCTTTTATAAAAATACATAGCTAATAAAAGTAATTAAAATTTCATTTAACATATTATTTAACTCTAAACTTGTTAATTATTGCTAATCATGTTTGTTGTTGCTGATTGACGTTAATTCTAGCGGCAACGACCAACCGACCGGCGACTCAAGTGAGGCGGCGGTGTCGCAGCCAAACAGACCTTCTGCACCCCGCTCGCTGCTGCCCGCGACGACTCCAGCTTGCTGGAGTGGCGTAGTTGGCCTTTTGTTGAGCGGCCTTCGCCTAATCGCCCTTCGGTCTCTCTCTCTTTCTATCGCCTGATGTATATCGTTCTCTCTCTCTATCTAGGTATAATTAATTGTTTTTCTCAATTCTCTTTTAGTTTAGTCATTTTAATTGTTTAACAATTTAATTTATTGAAAAATAAAGTATATATGTTAATTTTACTGAAATATTTACTTGTTCTATATTTTAGGTAATTAGATTAATGGACAAATATTATTATTGTTATTAAGTTTTAATGGTATTGTACTATGTTTTTTTTAATTAGAAAAATATTGTTATTTGTTAATTTTGTGTTGGCAACCCGTTTCGATAACCCGATCCATATTAAAAAATATTTAGAAAATCTAAGTATTCAACTTAATTTTTAAAATGTGACACCGATAACAAAAAATCTTGAATCCGCCCCTGATTATGGTTTTCCATTGAACCTATATATATATATATATATATATATATATATATATATATATATATATATATATATATATATATATATATATATATATATATATATATATATATATATATATATATATATATATATATATATATATATATATATATATACACGTGTGTGTGAGAGAGAGAGGGGGATGTTTAATGAAAAACTTTCATGCATCAAAAAACAATGGAAAACCACTATGCACCATAATTAGACTTCAATGCATCAAAAACAACATTAAGGGTATAAATAGAATTCTCAATTTACATTGTTTCATACAATAAAGACTAGAATATTTGCATATCAATTTCGACATGTAAATTTTATTTCTTTTTTTTTTTTAATTAATTTTTGAGTAAAGGACATTTTTGGTCCTTATGGTTTGATGGTTTACCTGGATTCAATCCCTTAACCTTAATAAGGTCAAATTTCATCCCTCTTTTGCTAATTTTGTGCACTTTTAGTCCCTCGTCCGTTAAACTTAACGACACAACCGTTAAATTTGTAACAATGACATTTTTACCCTTTTCATTGAGGCGCTTTTAGTCCCTATGGTTTTATTATTTACCCATTTATAGTTCAACATTTATTTTATTTTATTTTATCTTTACAATTATATTGTTTATAGATATACTTAATTCATTATAAACACACTTATTTTATTTATAAATATACTTATCTTTTAATATTTTATTTACATTTACTATTGTTCGTATTTTATTTAAAATTTAACTTTTATTTTAATTAAAATAATATATTTTCTTTACTAATTAATTTAAAGTTCATCTTCTTTATTAATTTTAATTTTTATAATATTATTGTTGTATTTATATATGTAATTTTGTTAGTTGTGTTTAAGTAATAAAATATCGTCGATATTTTTCCTCTCCAAAGTCACTATTTCTTCAACTATATTTCCTCTCCCTCCCTCCCTCCCTCCCTTTCATTTTTCCAACCCTATCACTATATACATCACCAAAAACAAAATCAAAGATGATTAACAATGAAGTGATGCAGCCAACGGTTGAGCAAGTAAATCATTCAATGATGCAGTTAGTGATGATGAACACAAAGATAAATGATAAGATTTCATGATGAACACGAAAATGAATCATGACATGAAGTTTCAATGAACAAATGATGAATCCATAAAAATAAATCATTTACATAAAGTTTCATTGAACAAGATGAAGATGAAAGTTTTTGACGAAAATGCAATACATTTTATATGAAGATGACGTTTCCAATGTACACATTTAAATTTTTTGACGAAGATGATGGAAAATGTTTCTGACGAAGATGATGCACAAAAAATGATCGTGTGATGCATCCTCATTTTTGTTCATGAACTACTAATGCATTGTCATTTTAGTTGATGAAGATGAAGATGAAATTTTAAATGAATTTGTTTAAAATTAAATTAATTTTGGAAATGTATTACATAAATTTATTTAGCATTTAATGTGTAGTTAATGGATGAACATTTCATTAATGTAATATAAAAATTTATTTGACCGAATTGTTTTACTATAATACCCTTCCACATCTATTTTTCTATTACAACTTAATGGATCATGCATCAACGATTGTGCAACGAATCTACGACTCTTTTTGTAGTGCACCTATGTCTCCTTGTGGTACACAATGGTTTTCCAAAGCTTTCCGATTATATATATATATATATATATATATATATATATATATATATATATATATATATATATATATATATATATATATATATATATATATATATATATATATATATATATATATATATATATATATATATATATATATATGTCTATATATATATATATATATATATATATATATATATATATATATATATATATATATATATATATATATATATATATATATATATATATATATATATATATATATATATATATATAGGGTCAGGTTCTAGCGGGAACCATATGAATCGGAAACCAAAAAAAGAAATCAACCATAACCTTTAAATTAAATGATCATTATAGGGGTATTTTGCGAAAAATAAATATAGCTAGTCAAATAAAATTTAATTTTATATTAATTAAATATTTAATCAAATAGCTGAACAATAAATGTTAAATAAAATTAATTGATACACTTTCAAAATTACAAAATCTAAACAAATATTGAAAAAGATGATTTGAAGTCGATGCATCTAATGTTCATCCTTCAATTCGTGATGCATATCGGTTCTTCATCCTCATTTTCGGCCATATTCATCATCTTCTTCGTCCCACCATCATGCATCGTCAAAATGGTGATGCATCTTCATCGGATTCATCTTCAAAACACGATGCATCTTCATTTGATTCATCAAAAATCATGATGCATTTTCATCGGATTCATTATCAAACATTCATCTTTATAAACACGATGCATCGGATTAGTCTTCCATAAATATCGAATAAACACCATTCATCATCATCTTTCTTTGGCATCGTGTTCGTTGTCAACATGTTCATCATCATGGTCAGATGCATTGTGTTCATCTTCATCTTCAACGGGTTTATGTCGGAATCATCATGGATGGAGAAGGGGAGAGAGGGGTCGGCGTTGGATGGAGAGGGGGAGAGAGGGGGCGGCCGTGGATGGAGAGGGGGAGAAAGATAAAGAGAGAGGTGAGGGAGAGAAATGGTCGGATGTATCGTGTTCATCTTCATCTTCAACGGGTTTATGTTGGAATCACCATGGATGGAGAGGGGGAGAGTGGGGGCGGCCATGGATGAAGAGGGGGAAAGAGAGAAAGAGAGAGGTGAGACAGAGAGACAAGGATAAATAGGAAATGTAGTTAATTTTTAGATTAACTTTCCTAATCTGGTTTTTTTCTATTTTTAAAAATGAATTAATTTGAATATAATAAGTATTCCAATAATGCCCCTAATGCACCCTTAGTAATTTATTATGAATTTTTTGTTCTCAGTGGTTTCCAATGCATCAAGGTTCCCCATTGAACCTCAATCTATGTGTGATATATATATATATATATATATATATATATATATATATATATATATATATATATATATATATATATATATGGGTTCAATGGAGAACCTCCATGTATCCTTGATGAACCTCCATGCACCACCACAAATGCATCACAATTCCCCCATGATGCATCATTATTTCCATGTGATGCATCAAATTCCCGCTTGATGCATCGATTTTTACGTGATGCATTACCACTTTCTAGCGATGCATTGTGGTTCTCCAAGGTTCTTCGATGCATTGAGGTTCTCCATTGAACCCACCCCTATATATGTGTATACATATGTATGTATGTATGTATACATATGTATGTAGGGAACCTTGTGAAACGCTCCGTTCTATTAACGCGGCGTTTTTACTAAGATTCTGCTACATAAACCTCGAATTAATAAAACAAAACTTTCTAAGTTCAAACCACAACCATCAGAGTACGGTAAAATGTAAATGTCGTTAATACAACCAAATCGAAGACTAGCGATGTACCCATCCCAAGTACAAAATATAAATCAGAGTAAATGCGGAAGTCTTTCTGATACCATAAATCCTCAAACTCTAGATCCCGAAGCTGGTGTATTTCCCTTATCAGCTAAACCTGAAAAGTTGCCCCCACAACCGGGGTAAGCCGTCGCCTAGCGAGTAACAGATTTAAAAGCACAGACAAGCATATATAATCTCATAATTCAACATGTGTAGCATACGACTCGCTCAATTTAGCATTCCCGAATAGGGTGTAGTTATCGGCTCGCCCGATAACAAGTACACGACGTACGACTCGCTCGGTTAGCACGTGTACAAAACATGTGGCTCATATCAGCTCATGGCAACGAAATATATAACAACATTCAAGGCTAAGCATGATAGTTAAACAAAAATCATGGCAATAGAAACGAATGAGATATCCAATACAAACATATCATGTATGATCATTTGTGAAATTAAATCAATTAGTCACAGTGCCTGCAATTTGTACTCGCCACGCGACTACCAAAATCAACTGAAAGCCTTGCCGAGAGCCACACGTCTCAACTGAACCACTAGAGTCCTGCTATAAAAGTACAATTGCCTATTTATCAATATTCTTAACTATATACTCTACTAGGTCCGTTATCAATTATTATTAATTAAAGTAATAACTTAACTTTGATTATCACACCAACTATGATAAAAATTATTAATACATTTGATTTAGTTTAACCCAATAATAACAAGGTTAATAACCCAAATAAATTTCCCAACTTAAATTATATTATAACCCACCAACTAATCAAAAGAAATAATCTTATATTTAATCAACTCTAATACTAAAGGTTCAATTGAAATTTAAGCCCAAGACACATAAAATTTTGATTAGCCCCTTTAATTAATTAAATTCCCAAATCTCTTTCTATATTATGTAACCCGCAATATTCATATGATAAAAATAACAATTACACCTAAAATAATTTTGTAATGGAGTTAGAAAATAAAACTAACTCAAAACCTTAGTTGAATTAATTAACCCAACATAATAAACAACCTAGAACCTTAAAACCCAACACTTTAATCCTTAGTTTAAATAACAGCCCAAATTAAATTATAACTTAACACACTAATTAAACCCAGAAGTTATAACCCATATTAAAATTTTAAACCAAAACCCAACTTTAATTCTTAATATATACATATCAGCCCAAACCCAATTAAATTAAGAAGCCCAATAAGATTTTAAACCTAATTGAGCCCAAAAAAAATTAAAAGCAAATAAAAAAGAAACCTATCTCTCTTCTCTCTCGGTCAGGTGTAGAAAAAGAAAAGGAAGAAGCAGTCTCCGACTAGTGGAAGCAGTCGCCGGCCAAGGCGTTTCCGGCGCCGACAAGACCGCCACCCAACACATAGAACTCTTACTCTCTTATCTATCTCTCGATGGAGCAGCCACCGCCGCCGCCGTCGACGTCTGCACCGCTCATCTCTGGCAGAAGCTCACGCCACTCACACACACTCCCTTAATTAATCCATGAGTTTCCATCCCAAATTCTCAGATTTATTCAATATTTAAGAAATTCCAAAATTATTGGAACCTACCAATAATGCTCCAAATCGACATTTAACAATCTAGAATCATTCAAATATGATTTCTCAACTATTCTATTGTTTCTAATCTCAATTGTAATGTTTTTATATAAATAGTTGAATCAACCTTTAAAACCCACTAAAAACTTCCATTGATGTTCTTGGAGTTTTTAGTTACAGAAAAAAGAAATGGTGAAGATGATGATATTAGATGATGTTGGTTGTTCATTTTCTTATTAGTAAGCCATTTTTATACCCATTTTATGAATGCTAACATTAGCCAAAAATTATACATACGGAAAGTGCAATATGGGTAAGTTTTGGATAGAATACCTCAAGCTTAACAATGGTGTTGATTTGGTGAGGATGATGATATGAAACTTGTTGTTTCAATCCTTGAATTCCAGCTTAAAAAAAATCAAATTCAAAAATGTATGTGTGTGTTCTTGGCATGTGAAGAAAATGAAAGAAAAGAATGGAGGATGTGGTGAAATGGTGATGATTGATTCTTTTATAATATTTTTTTCTTTTTCTTTTTTCTGTTTTTTAAATGTATATTACCTATAAATATTTATCTTTCATTATCTCTTTTAAGTTATGAAATTAAATATTTAAAAGTCAATCACCAAATTTGATAATTTACCTATCCTTTATTGAATTAAATAATTAAATTAAATTACTCGAAATTAATAAATTACCTTGAAATTAGTGGGTGTTACACCTTGATAAATTGAGAACTTCAAGGAACCAAATATGCATTAAGGGCGTTTTAGGAATGCTAAACTTGTAGTTTATATTTAATTATAATTAAAATATATTTTAGAAAAACATTTAAAATAGAAGGAATTAATTTAGATAATTAAATCATTAAATTAACAAAATAACAAACATCTCATTTATCCCTCCCACATTCTCTCCCTTACCCTTATCTCTCTCCCCCTCTCTCTAAATCTGACGGCCAACCACCACCCCCTCTCCCGGCAACCACACCCCGTTGCCACCCCTCTCTCTAAAGTCGGCGACCACCACCTCATGCATAGCAGCCGGTTCACGGAGCAGTTTAATGAAGATAATGATCACCCATATCTCTCTCCCCCTTTCTCTAAAGTCGACGGGCACCACCCCCTCTCTCGGTGGCCGCCATCCCATTGGCATCCCTCTCTCTAAAGTCGGTGGCCACCGCCCCATGCATAGCAGCCAGTTCATGGTGCAATTTTAATGAAGATGATGATGATTTCGCAATGATGATGATGGAATGATTTCGTTTAAACGTATGGTTGTTTTTTATACATTTTCTTTATGGAAAATTTTGAAAGATTAATCGTGTTTATCCGATTTTTATGGAAGACGAATCTGATGCATCGTGTTTATGAAGATGAATCATGTTTGAAGATGAATCCGATGAAGATGCATCATGATTTTTTATGAATTCAATAAAGATGCATCGTGTTTATGAAGATGAATCGTGTTTATAGATGAATATCGATTAATATGCATCATGATTTTTGATGAATCCGATGAAGATGCATCGTGTTTGAAGATAAATCCGATGAATTTACATCACTATTTTGATGATGCATGATGGTGGGACAAATAAGATGATGAATATGGCCGAAGATGAGGATGAAGATTCGAGATGCATCACGAATTGAAAGATTAACATTAGATGCATCGACATCAAATCAACTTTTTTGAATTTGTTTAGATTTTATAATATTAGAAGTGTATCAATTAATTTAATTTAGCATTTATTGTTTGATTATTTGATAGAATATTCAATTAATATAAAATTAAATTATTTGATTACACATATTATTTTTCCCAAAATACCCCTGTGCATAACAAATATGTGTATCGCGTGATACACCAATGATCATTTCATCCAAGGGTTGTGATTGGTTCTTTTTTTGATTCCCGATGCATATGATTCCCCAAAGAACCTGACCCTATATGTGTGTGTGTGTGTGTGTGTGTGTGTGTGTGTGTGTGTATATATATATATATATATATATATATATATATATATATATATATATATATATATATATATATATATATATATATATATATATATTCTAACAATTAATATATAATATATAAATTGAAATAAATATAACTGAACGAAGTGATCGAACAGATATGAAGGTGATGAATTGAACATAAAAGTAAGTGTAGTGGACCTGGTGGTCCATGGAACCGACGGCCTTCAATTGCATGCTTTTGTGAAAGATGGTGAAACAAGCTTCATGTACACATTATTTCAATCACACGTCTCAACCTTGCCTCTCCTCCATGCATGCAAACTATGGATTTATGCGCTCCACGTGTGTTTGTCTATTTTATATATATATATATATATATATATATATATATATATATATATATATATATATATATATATATATATGGTTCGTGAGAGTACAACCTATTATGCAGCACACCAAAGATACCACTTATAAAAAAACTTTTTAAAATTTTTTTTTCTTAAGCATGTTTTAATTAACATTATGAAGATCATATGTAAATTTCACATACATTCACATCTCCTAGCTCCTAAAAAATGATGTGAACACACACTTATATAATTTTGAATATATGTGAACGTACATTTATGTGATGTGTGTTTTCATGCACTTAGAGTGTTCGGATTTGCCTGAAATTTACATATGATCTTCATAATGTTAATTGAAACATGTTCATGAAAAAAATTCAAAAAAATTACTTTTAAGGATGGTACATTGTGGTGCGCTGCATAATGGGTGGTACTCACTTGAACTTAAATATATATGTGTATATATATATATATATATATATATATATATATATATATATATATATATATATATATATATATATATATATATATATATATATCTGTGTGTGTGTGTGGAATATGGTTCAAGAGAGTATCACTCATTATGCGGCGCACCAGAAGGTACCACCTTTAAAAAAACTTATTTTAATTTTTTTTCGTAAACATGTTTTAGTTAACATTATGAAGATAATATGTAAATTTTACATATATTCACATTATGTGAACGTACATTTACATAACTTTGAATATATTTGAACACAATGTATGTGATGCGTGATTTTATGCATTTAGAGTGTTCGAATTTGTGTGAAATTTATATATAATCTATGTAATGTTAATTAAGACATGTTTATGAAAACAAATTCAAGAAAAAATAATTTTAAGAGTGGTACCTTCGGGGGCGTTGTGTAATAGGTAGTACTCACTTTAACACACACACACACACACACATATATATATATATATATATATATATATATATATATATATATATATATATATATATATATATATGTATATGTATGTATGTATGTATGTAGGAGTGAGATCCATAGAGTACTATATTAGACTGGGGAACCGGAGTACCTGTAACATCCCAATTTTCAATTATGTGTAATTTACAATTATTAAGACTCAATTATTTGTATTAATGAAATCTTATGTCAATTTAAGTTATTTTGATCATTATATCAGTTAAATATGAAAATACGAAGTTGAGGGGTGTGTTATGCAAATAAGTTAAAATACAAATAAAAGGGATGAAAAACCCTTCATTTCATCATTCCCACTCTCTCACTACACTCTCTCTCTCTCTACCGGTTTCTCTCTCTCTCTACTCTCTCTTCCTCTCGGCTTCATCCAAGAACACCCAAGAATCAACAAATTGAAGCTGCAAAAGTTGGAATCAAGTGGCAATTAAGGAACTATAAGCATTACAACAAACAATTTGAGGTAATATTTGTTAATATTTACGAATTCTTGGAGTTTTGTGTTCGGTTTCAATAAGAACCGAATTATAAGATTTTGATGCAACTGTTAATGCATGTTAGATGTTATTGTTGCAATGTTAAAATCGAGTGTTAGTGATGTTGTATACAAAATTTCAGAAACAGAATCGAAGTCTAAGTATGATTTTGAGATATGTGTGTGTTTTAGTGTGTGTGTTCATCGAGACACATAAGAAAAATGGACACAAATCGGTTATTTTGGTACATAAGTGTTATACTATAAGTTGATATAGTACATTTAAGCTTATATCTGCAATATCAGACTCAAAACATGTAAAATGGTCAAATAGTGAAATCTGGAAAATCTGGAAAATTTACTAAGTATGAACTCGGACTGATGAACTCGGTTCGGACCATCCGAAATTCGGGTCCATCCCAATTCGGATCCATCAATTTCGGACCTTGCCCTATTTCGGATTGATACACAATTCGGACCTACAATGATTTCGGACCAACCCCATTTCGGTCCTATCCCAATTCGGACACCGTCCCAATTCGGATCAATAGTGAGTTCGGACCAACAGTAATTTCGGACCCCATACCCATTTCGGACCAATGCCAATCTCGGACCATGCTCAACTCGGATCACACCCACTTCGGACCAATACCATATTTCGGACAACCCTGTATTTCGGACCATCCGAATTCGGATGTGGTCCGAAATCAGTACAATTATACTTAGTTTTCAGAATACAAGTTTTAAGCAATTACTGACACAAATTCAATATTACACCTACTTTACAGATCATTGTGGTGTTATCAAAACACACACTGATTCAGGATCAAGTCACAAAACCAATCACTGTGAGTTGCAGATTATCATTCGAACATTTATTGTTTTTACATTCGTGTTTATACATTCAATGGCATGTTCACGTTGTTCATATACTTCATTTGGCACTCATGAAATGATTTGTTGTTATGATGCACACTCGTACTTGACATGTAACACACATGTAGCTTGCGTTCATTTGAAAGTGCATCTATTTACATCATGCTTGCACTGCATGATCATTACTTCATAATCTGATGCGACCTGGACTGGGGCTGACAGCAGGCCACTGTCGGGGACTGATCATCCCACTCGTATCCCATCAGGTTCGGCACATCCCCGATCAGCATATTGAACTGCCACCCCATGCTAGCACTGCATGGTTTACTCACACATTGAGGCTTTCACTGCCGTTTTCACATACATGGGGCTTACACTGCCCATGGTTAAGCATTGCTTGTAAAGAATTATTTGTTGTATGCATAATCTGTTATCTCACTAAGCATTTAGCTTACTGTTGACTCACATTGTTTACAGGCAAAGGCAAGAGTGTAGCTGGACTATAACACCTTGCCTTTTATTTGCATTTTTATTTTTAAGTATTTTGAGCAATTTGCGTAAAATGATGTAATTTCGAGATTTAGTATAAATAGGAGTCGGGAGTTACATTTTCTCACTTTTGCAAAATCCTTCTAGCAAATTCCAGAGCTTCTCTCTCTAGCCCGGAACTTCTCTCTAACTTTTCTCCCAAACCGACCGGCCAAATCTCGTGTTCTATACGTTAACGGAAAGATCTCGAAGAGTACTACGTGAATCTGCTATTGCATGTGAGATTTCGTACGGATTTGAGGTAAGAATCGATCAATTTCGTTTTCTGCATTTTTGGTTTTGAAACTATAAATTCGAATTTATTATTCTAGGCGATTTAAAGCTGATTTCGTCTGAGTTTTTGCTAAAATATGGTAGGTTATGTATAATATAACTAAACCGAGGCTTATTACTTAGATTATTTGTGGATTTGAGGCTTGAAATGCATGTTTAAAGCTGTAGCATATGAACAAACTCGAGAATGCGTAGAACAAACTCGAAAATAGATAGATCAGACTCGAATAGAGTTAAATTCGAGTATGGGGTTCGAATCTAGCCTCAGATTCGAATGAAGGTTCGAATCTAAGACCCCTTCGAGTCTGTCATCGAGTCTGACTCCCTATGTTCGAGTCTGTACCTTCGAATTTAGCATGATGAGGTTCGAATCTAACCATTGTTTCGAATCTACCTTCGAATCTGTCTACATGTGCTCGAATCTATCCATTAAATTCGAATTTAATTTATAAAAATTAATGAGCAACGCGTAAATTAGCAAAATAAATAGCAAAATGATTAGTTAGAAGTTATGGCTTATAGATATAGGAATATTGAGCTAGCAATATTAATTTAGCACATGTTCTGTAATATTAAACTTCAGATATTATACATAAGCTGTTTAGCCCAGCTGCGAGTCAAAGCCAGTGCCAGACTATATTAAAGCCTAGATAAGCAAGTGCAAGCGTTATAAAGCAATTTAAAGCGTAAATAAGCCCGAGCAAGTATTCAAAGCATTTTCAGTACTGTGAGTAACAGTTATTCTTGTTTACATGTTTTATATGAAATTGAGACATAAATTGTTTCTATGTGACTTCTTTGGAATTCAATAGACTTTTGTGAGTGAAGGCGAACACTGTGGTACAGGTGATGCCCAGCTTAGCCGGATCTTACATTTGATCTATTAATATGCATATTTATCTGCTATCTGTTTATTGTTCTGCATACTATACAGCAAACCTTGTGTTAGCGTTTCTTTGTGCATCTCATAAGCATTATATTTAGCGAGCAAGCAATTCTGATGTTCACCACTATCCCTTGAGCATTATGCGGGTAGCTAGCCCCGCATCACAGATTGATCATCTGTCAGCGGTAAACCCATAGTGGTGGCATCTCCGTTCTGCGTGAAATGTCTCAATTGTGCAGCGTTCTTTCTGGGTATTAAGCAAATGAGCAAGCAAGCAAGCAAGCAAGCAAGCAAGCATAACAGCCTTTTTAGGCACTTTCGCCTCATATTTTACATGCATTCATGAATATCTGTTTACTCACTAAGCTTTAGCTTACAGTTGCTACTTACAATTTTTACAGGAAAAGGTAAAGAACAAGCTGGACCTTCTGCTTAGGTCTATTATCTGATCAACCCAGAGGACTTAGCTCATTTTCAGCTTGTGGTATAGCTTTATGATGCCTTGGGTTCTGGGTAGCTGCTTTTATTTTTAATTTTAATTGTGATGTTTTTAGCAACTTAGTACTGTAACCTTGAAGCACGTGTAGTGCAAGACTTATTGTAATATTTTATTTAGCTTTATGCATTTATTCTTATTTCCTGGGATTAGCAAGCGTGTTTTAAAGTAAGGATGTGACAGGATGGTATCAGAGATTAGTTTGAGGGATTCAAGTGTTAGCAATAACACTTGGACTCAAACTTTTAAGCGAAGATATTAGCTTTGAATGTCTAGGCTTTAACTTGACCTGAGATAGGCTTTGACTTTGCTTTAGGAATTGGGAAATGGGGTAGAATAGGAGTTATGCCTATTCTTATGCAAGTATTATTTATATAATTTCAGAACATGTCTGGATCTGGTGAAGGAGCTGGAGGTGGACTCACTCCTGAACAGATCATGCAAATTATGCAAACTATGCTTAACGAGAACAATGAGCGTCAAGCTAAGTTCTTACAAGATCAGTTTCGTGCTCGTGATGAAGCCGAAACTAAGCGTAGAGAAGAACGTAGGAAACAACAGCATGATGACACTGGACGCCACAACGACGACACCGACGAGGAGGAAGCCCCTGTAGTCCCTCCTAAGGGCTGCAACTTCGGTTACTTTATGGCTTGCGGAGCTCAACCTTTTAAGGGTGCTGCAAATTCGATCGAAGCGCTTGAGTGGATCACTGGCATCGAGCGGATTTTTCTCATTAGTGACTGTGCTGAAGAATCAAAGGTCAGCTTCGCTACAACACTGTTCGAGGGTGGCGCTGTTATGTGGTGGAGATCTCAGGAAAACATGCACGGAGCCAACTGGATTAAGTCCCTATCTTGGGATGAATTCAAAGTTATTTTCTTTCGTCAGTACTGCCCAGCTGATGAAAAGAAGCGTTTGGAAGAGAAGCTGATGTCTCTTACTCAGGGAACCAAATCGGTGACTGAGTATGAGATTGAATTCACCCGACTAAGCTTGCTGTCTGACTATCAAGTCGCTACTGAAGAGCGAAAGATCGACCGTTTTCTGATGGGTCTGCATCCTGAATATCAGAAGTTCTTGAAGCACCGGGGATATGCCAAATATGCTGACTGTGTTGAAGCTGCTCGAATTCTCGAGCAGGATTTTATTCGAGCTGGAGGAGTTCCTACTTCCTCTATTAACCCGACATGTCCATCACCGCCCAAGAAATCGCGCACCGGAAGCTATTCTGGATCTTCATCTAGGTATTCTCAGCCACAGCAGTTTCAGTACCGACAGTTCAGCTCGCCTACGGCACAGCAAACTCGATCTTATGCGGTACATTCTGAGCCGAGGCAGTGTCGCCGCTGCCAGAAGTCACACATTGGGCGTTGTAACCCCAATGATGTAAGGTGCTATGTGTGCAACGAAATCGGACATAGCAGTGAAGAATGTCCTAACAGAGTTAAAGTTTGCAACAACTGTTTACGCCCTGGACATAATGAGCATGCATGTACGCATCCGTTCAGCATGATTTACCCGAGTGCAGAGCATCATCCGCGATTGCAGCAACAGCAATACCGACCTCAGCAACAACATCAACATCAACAGCAAAGACAAAATCAACCGGCCCGGCATAGCACATCGCGAGGAGGTTCTAGTCGCCGTAACGAGCCAGCTCGGAGTCAGAATCGCGCATTCCAAATCACAGCCGAGCAAGCGAAGGAAATACCAGATGTGGTATCTGGTACGTTTCTTGTTAACTCTATCCCTGCTAGAGTTATTTTCGATTCAGGAGCCAATCGCTCTTTTATATCAAGTGCATTTGCATCTAAGCTTGGAATTACTCCGACAACTCTGCCTGTTATATTTGATATCGAAACGGCCAGTAACGTGTGCGTGTCCACCGATAAAATTTACCGCGACTGCATAATTCTGTTAGATAATTGCACGTTCCAACTTGACCTCATTCCTATGGACTTTCATGAATTCGACGTCATCGTCGGTATGGATTGGCTTGATCATCATGACGCCAACATTGTCTGCAAGAAGAAGTTGATAAAGCTCACTACACCGGATGGCCGCAGTATCTGCATCTATGGTGACAGAAAGAAAGGTGACTTATGTTTAATTTCTGTAGTCAAAGCTAGGAAACAAATAGCTAAGGGTTGCGTGTCATACTTAGCATATGCAATAGATGCTAAGTCTGAAAAGAAAACTTTAGCCGAGGTACCGATAGCCTCTGAATTTCCAGATGTCTTTCCCGAGGACATCTCTGGACTCCCACCAGACCGTCAGGTGGAGTTCAGAATTGATTTAGTGCCCGGCGCGGCACCAATTGCTCGAGCCCCTTATAGACTTGCACCTGCAGAGATGCAAGAAATGATGAAGCAATTGCAAGAATTGCTAGATAAGGGACTCATACGACCAAGTTCATCTCCCTGGGGAGCTCCTGTTTTATTCGTTAAGAAGAAAGATGGGACTCTCCGGATGTGCATTGATTATAGGGAGTTGAACAAGGTAACAATAAAGAACAAATATCCATTGCCCAGAATAGACGATCTTTTCGACCAGCTTCAAGGAGCCAGTTACTTCTCAAAGATCGATCTTAGATCTGGGTATCATCAGCTCAAAGTTCATGAAGAAGACGTCCCTAAAACGGCTTTCCGTACCAGATATGGGCATTACGAGTTTCTTGTTATGCCCTTTGGCCTTACAAACGCTCCTGCGGTGTTCATGGATCTGATGAACCGCGTTTGTAGACCAATGCTCGATAAGTCTGTTATCGTCTTTATAGACGATATTCTCATCTACTCGAAAACTGAAGCTGAGCATGTTGTGCATCTTAGAGAGCTGCTAGAGTTGCTGCGCAAGGAGCGACTTTACGCCAAGTTCTCTAAATGCGAATTTTGGTTGCGACAGGTGCTTGCAGTCTCGATTTATTTATTTTTAAGCTTATCTTTTCTTAAATTTCATGCTCAGCGTTAACTTGCAAATCTTGTATCTTATCAGATACAATTCCTTGGACATGTGATATCTGGTGAAGGAATCTCTGTGGATCCTTCTAAGATAGAAGCCATTCAAAATTGGGAAGCTCCCAAATCAGCTACTGAGATCCGAAGTTTCTTGGGATTGGCGGGTTACTACCGTCGATTCATTAAGGACTTCTCAAAACTAGCCATGCCTCTTACATCTCTTACTCGCAAGAATATTCCCTTTATTTGGGAAGAAGCTCAAGAGAATGCATTTCGAACTTTAAAACAGAAACTCACCGAAGCACCTATTTTGGCCTTACCCGAAGGCAATGAAGACTTTGTGGTCTTCAGCGATGCTTCATATCAAGGGCTTGGGTGTGTTTTGATGCAAAGAGGCAGAGTCATAGCATATGCTTCTCGCCAACTTAAGGATCATGAAAAGAGTCATCCGACTCATGACCTTGAACTTGCTGCTGTGATTTTTGCGTTGAAAACATGGCGGCATTATCTCTACGGCACCAAATGTCAGTTGTATACGGATCACAAGAGCCTTAAGTATATATTCAGCCAGAAGGAGCTCAACATGCGCCAGCGACGCTCCATGGAACTCATCAAAGACTATGACTGTGATATTCTTTATCACCCTGGCAAAGCGAATGTGGTGGCCGACGCATTGAGTCGTAAATCCTACTCCGCCAAATGTCTCTATACCTTGACTCATACTTTGTTTTCATCTACTCTGATTGATGAAATTCTCGTTTCTCAAGCCGAAGCCCTAAAAGAAGAAATCCTCAACTCTGAGGACATGAAAGGGCAACTTCAATTCTTAATCGATAGCCCTCGTGGCTTAAAGCTCTTCAAGAATCGTGTTTGGGTTCCGAAATTTGGAGGTATACGACAGAAGATACTCTCAGAAGCGCATTGCTCAAACTTTTCTGTACATCCCGGCAGCACCAAGATGTACAACGATCTAAAAGTCGAGTATTGGTGGCCCGGTATGAAAAGAGACGTAGGCCAATATGTCGATAATTGTGTTACATGCCGGTTAGTCAAAGCGGAGCATCAGCAGCCTTACGGCAGTCTTCAGCCCTTACCGATCCCCGAGTGGAAGTTCGATCACATAACGATGGACTTTGTGACGAAGTTTCCGACTACACGAAGACAGCACGACGCAATATGGGTTATCGTGGATCGCCTAACCAAAGTCGCACATTTCATTCCGATTCGCGAAAACTATTCACTTGAGAAACTAGCCAAGTTGTATATAGACGAGATCGTTACTCGACACGGAGTGCCTCTGTCTATTGTTTCCGATCGCGACAGCCGATTTACTTCGAGGTTCTGGACTGCATTACAAGAAGGTTTAGGCACCAAGATCAGAATGAGCACGGCGTATCATCCGCAGCCTGATGGCCAGAGTGAGTGCACAATTCTTACACTCGAAGACATGCTGCGAGCATGTGTTCTTGAGTTTAGCGGTAGTTGGGATGACCACTTGCCGTTAGCAGAATTTTCTTATAACAATAGTTACCACTCATCCATCAAAGCCGCACCTTTCGAAGCCTTATACGGACGCAAGTGCCGAACTCCTACGTGTTGGCATGAAGCCGGTGAAGCACCAATCGCCGGTCCCGAGCTACTTCAGCAGACAAATGAAAAGATCCGAATCATACGTCAACGATTAGAAACCGCTCAATCTCGACAGAAATCGTATCATGACCGACGTCATAAACCATTGGAATTTCAGAAAGACGACTATGTTGTATTAAAAGTCTCGCCGATGAAAGGGGTGTTCAGATTCGGCAAGCGTGGCAAGTTAGCACCACGATTCGTTGGTCCTTTCAAGATCACCGAGCGTGTTGGAACTCAATCTTATCTGTTGGACTTGCCGAGCGAACTGTCCAACATACACCCCGTATTTCACGTTTCGCAGCTTAGGAAGTGCAAAGAAGATGACAGAGAAAAGTGGGCCGATCATCTGACTTATAAGATTAATGAGAAGCTGCAATGTGACGAGCCTGAAGTCATTCTAGAGACAAAGATGAAGAAGTTGAGAAATCGAGAGGTAGCAATGGTGTTGGTGCAATGGAGAACTTCTCACGGAACTTCTCAGACCTGGGAATCTGAGCAGGACATGAGAGTTCGATATCCGCATCTGTTTGAGCCTTAGGTACTTCGAGGACGAAGTGCAAGCGTGGTGGGCTCATACTATAACACCTTGCCTTTTATTTGCATTTTTATTTTTAAGTATTTTGAGCAATTTGCGTAAAATGATGTAATTTCGAGATTTAGTATAAATAGGAGTCGGGAGTTACATTTTCTCACTTTTGCAAAATCCTTCTAGCAAATTCCAGAGCTTCTCTCTCTAGCCCGGAACTTCTCTCTAACTTTTCTCCCAAACCGACCGGCCAAATCTCGTGTTCTATACGTCATCGGAAAGATCTCGAAGAGTAGAACACGAATCTGCTATTGCATGTGAGATTTCGTACGGATTTGAGGTAAGAATCGATCAATCTCGTTTTCTGCATTTTTGGTTTTGAAACTATAAATTCGAATTTATCATTCTAGGCGATTTAAAGCTGATTTCGTCTGAGTTTTTGCTAAAATATGGTAGATTATGTATAATATAACTAAACCGAGGCTTATTACTTAGATTATTTGTGGATTTGAGGCTTGAAATGCATGTTTAAAGCTGTAGCATATGAACAAACTCGAGGATGCGTAGAACAAACTCGAAAATAGATAGATCAGACTCGAATAGAGTTAAATTCGAGTATGGGGTTCGAATCTAGCCTCAGATTCGAATGAAGGTTCGAATCTAAGACCCCTTCGAGTCTGTCATCGAGTCTGACTCCCTATGTTCGAGTCTGTACCTTCGAATTTAGCATGATGAGGTTCGAATCTAACCATTGTTTCGAATCTACCTTCAAATCTGTCTACATGTGCTCGAATCTATCCATTAAATTCGAATTTAATTTATAAAAAAAAAAAATTAATGAGCTACGCGTAAATTAGCAAAATAAATAACAAAATGATTAGTTAGAAGTTATGGCTTATAGATATAGGAATATTGAGCTAGCAATATTAATTTAGCACATGTTCTGTAATATTGAACTTCAGATATTATACATAAGCCGTTTAGCCCAGTTGCGAGTCAAA
>JAANYP010002694.1:119490-139490 GCA_020465985.1 Centrapalus pauciflorus
TCTCGTTCACTCACAGAAGACCTTGCCTAGCTCTACTTTCTTTCTTATACCAGGAAGCCTTTCGCTTGTCCCTTCGCACGTGAATCTTGATATCCCGGCTAGAGAGCTTTGATTTCTTCTTTCCTTGGGGTTCCTTCCCTCACTTGTTACTAGCAGCTCTTCCTTTACACCTGAGAACAACCTATTCTTTTCACAGCAGAAGAGTCGAAACGAAGACCGCAGAAAGCATAGTCAGAAGCCGCATCGGCAGTTCGCGTTGACGGCGTTAACAGAATCGGAGAAGAAGAGCTTAACGCAGCTCGACCCTCGGGAACAAATTCATAGGACCGAGACTATCTCAGCTCATATCGGCGGTTTTTAAGCCAACTAATCGGCCAAGAGCGTTTCTTTTGAATTGGCACTGGACTGACATCTGGAAAGCTTATGACATGGTGAGATGGTGCTCTAAAGTTGAGCAACAACAACTTTCCTTCTAAGTTGATTGTATCTTCACATGCCTGATAACTACAAAGAAAGAAAGTACTCTAACTAATGGTCTTCGTGAGAGGGTTGGATGGCCATAGAGGCAAAAGGCAAGGATTCCATTCGCCTTTTTTTGTCCTAGTCATGGAGGTTCTGGCTTTCTTTCTTAGTTTGACTAGCCATTGATTGACAGAATTTCTAAATCAATAATTTCGAACGTTCTTAGGATTGTTAACTTCTACTCAGACGCCTTGATCTAGTTGAATTAGTGGACGACTCAGAAAGCGGAGTCATAAAGGGATTGTTTGATCGACTACTTGATAGTGCACTGAAGGATTATCCAAAAAAAGGGACTCGGCTTACTCACCATGAATGCACCTTAAGGGGGAGTTCCTGGGTCACGAGTCTAGTAAGGAGAGACTTATCAAACAAAACAAACACAACCAATATCTTTACTTTAATATAATAGTCTTGCTATTGCAAATGCAAATCCCGCAATCTTCAAGCAACTCGATTAGGATAGGCAGTGTGCATTCTTCTCTCGGCTCTAGAACAGAAATCGGAGAAGTTAGTCTTTCTTCTTTCTTTGGCAAAGGCCCTCACTACAGCTATTAGTAACTCTTTGTCTTATTGATTTGAGTCATCAAGGAAAGACAGTGACGATCGGTACGAAAGGAAGGCATACTAGCAGGGGATTCGTACTAATAGCGGTTATTCCGCTATAGGAGCCGTTATGTAGCATCTGAGAACAACAAAGCAGACATGCACACGAAAAGACTTGCAACAGTAAGGTAAGGCTTGACTTTACTAGTCCTATCGCTACGACCCTTACTCTTATAACGGGTTACACATGCCTTGTTTCAAGTTTTAATGTAATGCCAAAGGTTTAGAATCCATTTACAGTCCCAGCCACTCGAGAGAGGAGCGAGAGAACAACGAAAGGATCCGGCATAGCTTCTTGAAGCGACCTTTCTTTCAATTTCAAGCCAGCCAGCTTCAGTAATTCTCTTCCCTTAATTCTGACCCAGAATGATGAGAAGACGGCACTGATTTCAATGATCTTCTTTACTTTATTTTAGTACCTTGACCAAGTCAGCGTAGAGCGGAGAAGGTGATATCTATCCATAGGCTTCTGCCACGGAAGATTATAATGTCACATCTTCCTTTGGATGTCAACAGCTTAACCAATCGGGAATCCACTATCCGAATCCGAGTTGGCGAGAAAGACCTGACATTGGCCTTTATGATCTTGCTTCCCTTCCTTTTACTTTAATAGAATGTCCTTCCTTCTTGAACTCCAGTCACTGCATAGACATCTCCTTCCAAACCTCTAGAGATGAAGATTAGGCTGTCCGTAGGCTTTCTTCCTCGTGTTATAATTTCTTTCTTTAGGCGGGAGAAATCAATAGTTTAAACCTTTCTTACAGTTTATACTTAAAGTCTTGATTTTTATTTATCACCTACTTTTTTGTATATAGAAAGAAATCATTGAAGTCTTAACTGTAAGCCTTGTTTCAAAGTCTTTCTTTTTGTTACAAATGCCAATGCCAAGCCCTCGGGTAAACTACCCTTTTAGCTTTATAGAATCTAGCTGGACTAGCCTATCCTTTATACTGCCCCGGCCTTCATCCAGTAAAAGATTAGCTCGTGCCTCTTCCTTGGAGGACCTTACCAGGCATGAGGGCAAGCGCTTGGAACTAGAAGCCTTGTCTTTTGACTCATGTCACGTCGATCGTTGATAAGTGCCCGATCTGGGATAGGCTGGCTGGGCACAGTTTTGAAAATCGGATTATTGAGTTCGCCTGGACTACGCGGGATGCCTGGCTTGATGCTTCAAGAAAGTTCCAAACCAATCTCTGGCACTTGGTAAAGATTTGTGATTTCCGGGTGATGACAAGTAACTCGTGAAGGTCTATAGTCAACTACGGCTATTGAGCGTCGAGATGCTTTACCACGCGAGATCCTTTCCTCACGCACGGTACTTATATAGTAGAGCAGCAGCCACCGGCTTTATTCGCTTGGTCGAAACAGGGGGAGAGAGAAGGGTAAAAATCTCTTTCTATTCACAGCGTTGGAAATGCCCGAATAAGTCGGCTCTAGAGCAGTCATTGAATGCGCGACCTCAAAAAAATTTGATTTCGCTGGCAAGAAGGTAGGTTAACGTAAGAGGGTTCGACAAAGCCTTTCCGTTGGGAAATCCCTAATAAGCTGCGCTAAAGACTGTTAGCCTTCCCTTTAGTAGTTTCGCGAAGGTGGAGTCTAAAAAAATGTAACATCTGCCGACTCCTTTGCTCAGTGAACCCCGCATCTGAGGGTCGGGGCGTGAAGGCCTGTCGGCTTTGGAAATCTGACGATTACCTAAACCTAAAGGCTGCGAGTACCGATGCTCGAGACTTCGTCCCTTACTCCGATCCCGCCTCGAATGAAATGACAGTTTGGGCACACCATCCTGCCGAGAGATAGGCTAGTTTGCTCAAAGCATCTGGTATGAGAGCAACATCATTCTCTCCCTCATGCACCGTCTTTTGTGTTTTTGGTCAAAGGGAGGAGCGTTAGCAAAGGAAGGAGGAAAGTGGAGGAGCTTTAGCGACGATGATAGCAACTATGATAGCGACGATGACGATAAAGGGAGAGCCCTAGTTTTGAGTTTGATCTTTCACTTCATTCAATCATAAAGAGCTCGATCATCAACTAATAGATAGAAATTATAACACGAGGATCATCAACACACCGGCTAATAAAAAGTACGTAAGGTATACGCCTTCCAATTCTCATGTCTTAAGAGATTTGTGCAACTTTTGTGGAATGAGATACTTAACGCGCCTTACCTTTAAGGTTCCGATTTGAAAGCTTTAGGTCCAACAGAGGTAAAATCCTTTGACAAGAGCTTCCGATAATATGAATGATTTGGCAGCTTTCCCCAGTAAAGACATGCTTCCCTCGTCGCTTTTAGTAGCTTATTTTCGTCCTCTCTCCGGTCGTCCTCCTTCACTGCTATGATCCCTTTATTCTCTCGTATATAAGGATTCGGCTTGCTTCCTCAATTGGTTATTGGCTGGACATTGAATGGCATTGACCGACTCTTGTCAATAGCAATAGGTTGTTTGGCAGCAAGCGACGAAAGATATGGCTTCTGGTTGTTTGTTGTGTCCGATAATATTAAGAGTTTCCGCGAATCCACACTAGCTAACTTTACACAGAAGGACTGCTTATTAGATTCCGGAATCTCCTATAACCATATTTTCCCCATCCCTGATGATGAAATGGATAGTTTAGCTAATTGATGTGCCACCCTCTTACCATTCTTATGAGTATCCGCATTCAATTAGAAACTTAAAAAGAAGAAATTATAGCTTTAATATCATCCACAATGTGTCCAATGCTAGGCTCGGGTCTTGTTGGAGCACGGCTCCCACATTGCACTGCCTGTCTCCACATCTATTCGGTAAAAGAAAGCTTCCAATGCTAGCTTCATTCCATAGTAGACAGCCCAGGCTTAGAAAACTCCAGCATCCGTGGCGTGGAAATGACTCTTTGACATAGCTGAAAAGATGGTGCCAATTCAGTCCCTTAGTCCTACACCTAATCCAGATGCCTTAACCTCCTTTCAAAGAGCTCTATCACAATTGACTTTAAAGCAGTCATTCGAGGCAAAAGGGAAAGGAAGCTAAAACTATCTTCCCCCGAAAAGTTAATTTACTTCCTGAACGACAAGTGGCACCGCAGGCGAAGAGATAGCGTTCAATGAATCAGATAATTTCTTTTCATTAAATAACCTAAAAATTTTTTATATAGGTTGTCACGAGTCTAGTTGAGTCAAGATGCGTGTCGAGATGAGTTGAGTAAACCTTGTTCCAGTTCCTTCTGTCTTAGTTGCTTGTGTGCTTTACTCTATCTTAATGCTCGGATCACGAATTTATCTTATCGATAATGAGTTATTCGCCTTCAGAAGTAAGGTCGGGTAGGAACGATAAGTGGGTGGGGTCATTGAGTTAGCCCAAGGGGGGAGCCATCCTCTCGGGAAAGGGACAGGAGCGCCTGGCGAAACCAGACTCTATCTATCCATTCTGCCTCAGATCCAATCTGACTGCACTGACGAAAGAACAATGTCCGCCCTGATCACCCATGTGACAGATGGTGACTCCTTCATCGCATCCTTTGCTGAGGTAGAGTGCCTGAAAGAGAAAGAAGAGCTTACTAAGCCAAAAAGCTGAATATAGAGCCAAACATGCGGTTTTTTCTCGTCAAGCAGCAATCAAATCCTGGGAAAAAGGTAGGGTAGAATCGCCGAGTCGTCTAGCACCGTTCCCTGCCTCAACTCCACAATCACAATCATTTGTGAATAAAAAAGGTGGTTTGCTGCTGTCCCCGGCATTGGAAAGACCTGACAAAGAATCCTTATATTGGGAAATGTGCTATATGGAGGTTTTTTTATGATTGTTGACGTACTGACTCATGCTCAGGATCCGCTTATGGTGGTTCGGCTTGCTTCTCTGTTGGCATTTCCTAGACCCAAGACCGACTAATATTATAATACTGCATGCAGAATGGATAGCACAGGTCGGAGGGGAAGAAGAAGGGAAGAGTACAATGGAAGGGGCCTAGGAAGATGTTCAACAACCATCTCCTTTCCGTCCAGAATGTAGTGTAGAAAAGCAAAGAATCTTTCCTGCTTCAGAGCTATTCAGAGCTAATAGGATAGGTATTCTATTTGAAAGAAGGGGGCTACCCTAAGGTGGGATAGTGGGGGAGTAAACACGCAGTGGTTAAGGGCATAGACCTCTAGACAGGACAGATTAAATTGTGGGTTCCACCCGCTTCCAGTCGAGTTTTATAGATTCCGATAGAGTCACCGCTCGCTTTTGCTTTTGACAAGATGCCCTAGTCCTTTTGGTAAGCGTAAGCATTTCGTAAGCAGAAAAAACTAGATATTAAACTCCCGGTATCAGTTACAATGCTCACTATTACGGATCCCACGACGACAGCTCCCGCTGAAGCAATTGTTGCTGCGGAGGTAGCTAAATTACCTATCCGCTATAGACGGAAAAGGCATGCTGTGGCGGACTTAAATAAACCTTAGTTGAAAAAAAAAATTATTGGTGGACCAGAAAGAAATTATTGACCTTGATATAACCCTTTTTATACCGGAGTAAATGAAGACTCCTAGAATGGCACGCACGAAGAAGCCTACTCAGAGTAGGAATCCCGCACATTATAAAAAAAGGAAAATGGACCTGCAACTACCTTAGACTTTCTTTAAGGAAGATTGCAAATAAGAGCTGATCCTATAATTGTAATAGTAAGATTAGGATCCCGACTCCTCTGTAAATTTAAGGCATATAAGGTAAATACATAGATCTAGGTAAACTTACGTATACTATACCTATACGGCTATCCTTTCTCTTATGAAAAGGAAAACTACGGGATAGCTATGCCGCAGTCAAAAAGACATATTTATGGATATGTACTAAGCCAGCTCTTTATACTAAGGCATATCAAAAAATGGGGTTCGATATAGGGAGTCTTTGCTGTTTACTGTTTACTTTACCTTTACCCAGCTTAAAGAACTGTGCCATAAATTCATAAGAACTGCTATTTGTAGAGCTTCTATAGCTTCGAGCCGTTATCAAGCGTATAGCTTAGAGGGTGATCGCTGGCCACAAACTTGCAAGAGTCAGCTATTTGTTCACATTAAAGCATTCGTTCCCCACGTTCGAGCTAGTCGAATAAGTACTTATTGTTATACCGTTCGTGCCCCTCAGAGCCACTTAACTCGCTTTCAAGAATAAAAATCCTGCTTCCAATTAATAGACTGAAATGAAAACTTTTAAAGATGGGTTTAAAAGTCATCGGTGCTGGAACTGCTACAATTGCTTTAGCTGGAGCTGCAGTCGGAATTGGAAAGATATTCAGTTCGTTGATCCATTCAGTAGCACGGAGTCCGGAATTGGATACTAAATTGTTTGGTTATGCCATTTTAGGCTTTGCTCTCACGGAAGCCATTGCCTTGTTTGCTCTTATGATGGCCTTTCTGATCTTATTCGTATTCTGAGATTCGCTACCGTCAGTAGCCTTCCTCCCAAGGCGAGCGAAGTGACGTGAGGCGAGCGTCTGAGTGAGTTGAGTGAGGAAGTGAGGGCCCTGAGGAAGCGGAGGGAGCGAAAGCTGGATCGGGTTTCACTGTTGTGTTGGTTAATGCCCACCTTCAAGAAGGCAAAGAAGTCAACTTCATAACCTTTTCCATTATCAGTAGCAGCAGTGGACGAATCGAGACAATAAAAATACAGGTAGGAATCTGCTTATCTACTTGCCTTTCAACCTCAGAGCATTCAGTTCAGGTACCGCAGCGGTCGACGACTCGGCTGGGGCAGATCTTCACTCATTATCCTTCTTCGAACCTTTTGGTATGTATTGCCCCCTAACTATAGATCAGATCCAGCAGACGAGAAAGAAAATTCCGCACTGCTGCTGAGTCGTCGGACTTATCCACCAAGGGATTCGTGGAATTTCTGTGGATTGCGTTGGGGGAAATCTACCAAAGCTAGGCAGATAGATAGACTCCTTTCCCGCTGCTAAGGGAGAGCAAGAAAGATAAAAATTCTTGTTTTTTAACCAGCGCCCCCTTTTGGGTATGCAGGTACTAAGAGTCCTCTCACTACCAACCAGCAGACATCATCTGGCTGGGTCTTGCCGGTATCAACAACGATAAAAAAACTACCAAATGGAAACAGCAACTAACTATGGCTCTTGGTGGGCCCAGACAACGTCCTAGGCGTAGGGGAGATCGGAGCAACAGGTAACGCCTAGACGACGTTTTTATTCCTGGGCTGCAGTAAGTAGATCGAGAGGTCGTTTCGCCCCTTGTCCCCGAATATGGGTAATATGTTCTCATACAATGTTGCTCCAATCTGACCTAGCTGGCGAGCGATCCCAGTTCGCGACAGAGAACAAGACAGCAAGCGAGCGTACCTTTGTTCGCTTCTTCTCCACCAAGCACGGAAGTTTAAGGATAACTGTAGGTCGGTGGCTACCTAAGGAAACTCCGATTCGATCCGCCCCCCGGCTGGGAGGCATCTACCTCATCCCGATCACAAGGAGAGGTTCACTATGATGGGGGGTACTTCTTTTTTTCCCTTCCGGAAAGAATGAAATGCATAGGGGACCATCCTTTTGTTGCGGCATGCTCCTCAGATTTACGGATTCACAGGGGGCCTCAGGCCCTACTTAGTTGACTGACAATGACAAAGGCTTGCGAAACTAAGTAGGGCCTTTTGAATTGAATCTTAAGTAGTCTATCAGTGGTGCAAAGCTAATTGCCCCTTTTCAGTAGGGGGCGAAAGGTTAGACCTTAGAAAGTCAGCGAACAGCGGTTCTTCTATGTAGGTATGGCGTTCCCCCTTGACTCTCCTAACGTCGAGCTAAGTGATTTCGTAACCTTTTCGTAGCGTAGTAGAATGAAGGCTACGCACCGACGCTCTCTTTTCTATTAGCCTAAGCGTCTTCGCTAACTCGCTCGCCTACTATACCCTACTATACCACTTTTAGGGTAGGCTAGGCTAACTCAGCCGCTTACTTCTACTAATGTAGGGCTAAATAGCGCCTTTTCTTTTTAAAATAACCAATTTTAATTATTGCGAACCTATACCTTAGTAGCGTTGACAAAGAAGAACAGCCGGTTAAAAGACAACGAATCTTTTTATTTATATCTTAATTATATATATTTTTATATATAATAATTAAGAATAATTAAAATTTTAGGCCAGCTTGACAAGCTACCCTTCCTCTTGATCTGAGGTGCGAAGATCAAGATATCTTTTTTATGACTTCCATTCCACTTATCGATCCCGGCCCAGAAAAGTGACCGACCAGGCCCTATTGATGAATGAAAGAAAGGCTTTATGAGCCCTGTAAGCCCACACCTGTGTAGAGTGGATCGTTCAACACCTGCGGCACAAACCCATTTTTGACCTATTGGTCCTAGTATCATAGGCGACCGAACGGCCGCCCCCTAATTACTAGACCGACCTGCTATAATAATTCCATAAACACCTAGCGAAGATATGGCAAACAAATAAAGTAGCCCTATGTTCGGATCTGACAATACCATACCATAATCAAAAGGTACAACGGCCCGAGCGACCAGACTTAACATAAATGTAGCCACTGGAGCCATTCTAAAAAGGGAGAAATTTGCACTACTTGGTGAAATAGGTTCTTTTATAATCAATTTAAAACCATCTGCTAGAGGTTGTAACAATCCAAACGATCCCACTACATCAGGACCCTTTCGACGTTGCACAAAAGCCATTACTTTACGTTCAGCTAGCACTAAAAAGGCTACTCCTAGTAGAAGTGGTAGAATTATTCCAAGTATTTCAGCTGGAACTGCTATGTACATTTTAGATTTTCTATTCACTCATGATCTGGCCTAGTCGACCCGATCATGATATTTCACTCATGATCTGGCCTGGTCGACCCAATCATGATATTGAAGGATGGGACCTTTTCTCGAAAAAGAAAGGAGATTCTATTTCTTCTTCCAAGCCCTTCTTAGAAGATGCAGTCAGTAAGCTCTCACTTATCTTCTTCATTTACGAAAATAGATAGATAAGAAAAGATGTCAGCCTCTCTTTTCTCGCGGAACACTCACTTAATGGGGCTATTTGAATTGGAAGACAACGACAAAAGTGAAAGAAGGAGGTCTATTTCGTTGATCGATGTCAATGGACCAAGAAATCTGTCCTTTGCTGAAAGCTCATAGGGTAAGAAGAATTGAAAGGTAGGTTTTGTCAGTGATTAAATGGAAAGGTCAGCTGGAGCGAAAACCAATCAAACTCAGAAAGATAGGTAGATCGAGCGCGCTGAGGGAAATTCGAGAGATCCGGAGACATGGCCACTACTGGCCTACGGTCCTTGCAGATTACATAGCACATGCTAAGAGCTGCGATGCCTGCCAGAGGTATGCGGGAATCCAGCGCAAGCCGGCTTCCGAGTTATACCCGATTATAAAGCCTTGGCCATTTCGAGGGTGGGCCATGGATATCATCGGAAAGATCTATCCCAGATCTTAAAGAGGTCATACTTTTATCCTAGTATAGTAGCTACGGCCCAGCCTTCTCCACCTTCTGCCCTGGGTAGAAGCCAAGCCTCCCCAGAATGTGACTTCTACGGAGGTAATAAGGGTCTAGTATATATTACTGTTATTCGTCCAGATATTGCTTATGCAGTTCATGTAGTGAGTCAATTTGTGTCTGCTTCTACCGGTCCCCGTCGCGGCGTTAGGAGACATTCATTGGGTAATTCCGCAGAAGACCACACAGGCCATAGGTAACGGCTCTTATGCCTTGCCAGCAGAAATCAATCCAGAGACCGTCCTCCCTATCGCCCGCCCAATGCTTACTATCGAGATTGGTTCGTCGGGCTTTACTCCCATTCCAAAGTTTCCGAATTAGCTTTAGAGATTGAGCAAGTGTAAAAAGTATAGAGTGATCTGGTTTGCGCGGCTTTCGGGTTATGTCTACTAGAATAAAAACCCGTAGTCTAGTTGAAACCCTCTTTTACAAGATTACAGACTAAAATGACTCGCTTTCTTTCTGCCTAAAAAGAGCGGGGAGACCTTTGACCTGGGCTGGGGAGGGATTGGGGTCGCTTTGCTTTAGAACTTTAGTTCGTAACAAGGCGCGAAGACCTCCGGCTGGATTTGAAATGGATCAGGTAGGGCATCCATTTACGGCGTGGGTGGGATTAGCAGTTTGATCTATTTCCTTCAATGGTAGGAAATCCGCATCCGCGGGGGTATATGGGGGGAAGCCAGTCTGCAGTAACTCTACTTGCTCCTTTGGATCACTAAGGAAAATCTTTACTCACACATACCGCAGTGTATTCTTGTCAACTCACATAGTCGCACCTACCAGCACAACAAGACGACTACCCCCTGCACGCCACTAAACGGCGCTATTTAACGCTTTGGTTCGCCCAATACAAGAACTACAGCCCAAGCTTAAGGCTAAAGCCGTGGACTACGCCCCCGTGAGAGCCCTCTATTTGACTAACGTACTCCTTTTCCCCCCATACCTTCACTGGGAATGATTGACCTTCGGATTCAAATAATAGCGCATCGCATAATGTAAGTACTCCTTCCCATTTCTTCTTTTATGATTTTATCTACTTGAAATGCTTACAGCTAAGTGCGGAGAAGGTACCCAGGGGACCAAACGAAACGGCACTGAAGGGTCTTCAATTAAAGCTTCGCCAGTACTGAAAGACGACTAAAGATTTATAAAGCAGACTTAAGGATAATACCCCACCTTACCAGATTTTTAAAAAAAGGAAAGGCTCGAAAGACCTACTTGACAAGTTTCCTTATGGGTGAGTTCGTAGGTGGTTTAAGTCGAGTGTAGCGAAGGGAATGGAATGAACTGCAGGAGGCTGAAAAGCCGTAGTGCGCTAGCGCTAGCGAGTTAGCGCAACAACTTACTGTCTTGTTTTCTTCGCTGCTTCTTTTTTTTTTTACAAAAGATTAAACGAAAGCGGTTGCTAATGCTTGTAGCTTGCTTCTGTCCTTAGTCAATTTTGGACTGAAGCTGTTCTGACTGCCGTATCTTTTTTGAACCGAATACCTTCCTCTGTCATCTCTGGTCTGTCTCTTTTTGAGAGAAGATTTTATACCACGCCTGACTATGAAGAGCTTCGAGTCTATCGGGAGAGGATGTGGTGGTAACCCCCTCAGCTTCGTCTAGAGCCGGGCGTCCAGCCGTGTAGGAAGACTCACCCTAGCCACTATAGCGACCCCACCCCCAACTCTAGCTGAGAAGCACCCTCCATCCACTTCCCCTTTTCCGTGTGCCCAAAAGCCCGCCCGCCCGGTTTATGAGCCCATTTCCGATTCCCTTACCCAATCTCATGAGAAGCAAGCCCAGCAGGCCCTACCTTAAAATATCCCCGGACAGCCAGCCCTCACCAGGCTGCTAGCATTGCTAAATGCTCCGCCACGAAGCAAGCTCTCCCGAATACGACAGATGCGGAAGTGGGGAAGCCGGAAGTGGCTAAAGAAGTCGGAGGAAGAAAGTAGTTGGACAACTGTATACACGAGGGTACATTAGTCTTCTGGGAATTGGCAACATTGACAGAAAGGGGAAAGGGTAGGAATACACTTTTTTAGGTGTAGCTATACTAAAGTAGTTGGCCTAACCTTCGGTTCCCGTAACCAAGTTTTTCTTTCTCATTCCTTATGTACTTTTTCTTACTTCATCCATACTTTTTTACTTTTTCTGAAGTGTGGGGCAAACGGCGCCCTCTACTTCTACTTCTAACTAAAGGCGAAGAGCCGGCATTGCAAGCAAATAGAGAGCCCCCGCCCGTTTGATCGGTTGCGAGCCGGAAAGCGTACCGGCAGTTTGAGTCGCGAAAGGGCCGCTTGCTTAACTTCATTTTTCTATAGAATAAAATAATATAATATATATAATTATATATCTATCTATAAACAAAAAAGATATATATAATCTTTTTTTTCCAATTGTTCATTCCTGGGGAGAGGAAGAAGCAGATAGAGCAAAGGCCTCCTCTTTCCGTTCGCTCTTCCCGAAGTGAGCGAATTGCATGTAGAGATCCGTAGGGGCTTATAGTTTAATTGGTTGAAACGTACCGCTCATAACGGTGATATTGTAGGTTCGAGCCCTACTAAGCCTACCACCCCCTGCTCTTCTCTTTCAGCCCTTGCTGGTGAAAGTCTTAGAATGAATGTTGGCCTAGATAGAGGAATAAAAACTAGCTCGACCGGAAGGGAGAGGATAGGCGAATCAGTAACTGAAATGAAAGCTGGAGTAAGAAAGTCAGCTAGGATGAAGAAGTAGGAAGGGATATTCGAAAGGCAGAAGGGTAAGAGCTAGAAGGCTGTCTTTGAGGATAGGATGGTCGTACAAGGAATCCAACCTCTTTCTATAGATAAGATAAGTCTTTAACTTCAGGTCGAATCACTAGAAGGTATACTATTCTGAGGGTAGGCATTCGCCGTCCCTCAATCGCTTACTGATATGCTTTATCTCATCTAGCAGCACTCTAAGACCCTCTTTCCACCCTACTGGCTTTAGGTAAGGGTCTCAGATCGTATGCTTTCTAGCCTGCCTCTTTCTTGAGCTGGCCATGGAATAAAAAAAAAAAGAAAAAAGAATCTAACGCTCTAGTCTAATTGAAGACTTTCAACGCTCATGCTATTTGAAAGCTCTTTCAAATAGGAAAGGAAGTAGGAAAGTAGCTTCTGAGATAAATGTAAGAATTGCTGCTCTTAGCCGGCCTGGGGCCACGAGACCCTAACTCAAATACCTCAGCCGGTGCTGCTTAGCCTGTAGCCGGTCTAGCTCTCGGAGTTCCTGGTATTAGGATATAGGGCTTTTCCTTGCTCTTTTCCCTTGCATCGAAGCTAAAATCCAAGAATGAGGAATGCCATGAATCAGACTAAGGAACGATGCCATCAAAGGAAGTAGTAAAGTAAGAATAAGAGGAGTTTCAGGCTTCTGCCCTAAATCTAGTAAAAAGCCTATTCCGAAAGTACTATCAAACGAAGCTCAGTTCAAGGCTGTTATCCCAACTACGATCACACCATCCCGAGAGTCAGCCCATCCATCTTCCCTCGCTCTGAAGCTAGAGCAAGCGCCATCCCAACGAAGTTGAAATCCAAGGAAGGTTCGGAAGGTAATACCAGGAAACTAAGAACAAATCCTCGCTTCGTAGCCAGCCGGTCTAGCTTTTGAATATGAGTGAAAAGTAGCTTCTGCTTCGCTATTAAATCCCTCACTTTCTAAGAAGATCAAGGGCAAGCCCTCCTACGATTACGATGACTGTAACGAAGTCTCGAAAGATAGAGAACCTCTTTCTTTACACGATAGGAGGAACCATACGACAATGGTTCTAGACCCGTCACCCCATACTGTAGATGGCAGAATACGAGAATAGGCTTTGTTAGGGGATAATAGAAAGACATCCAAGCCAAGGAAAACCATCTATAAAAGGAAAGTTATCAATTAGCGCTTTAGACCTCCCAAGGAAGAAAGAACAAAAGAACTAGAACTTGAATCTCTGGGAGGGGCGAAGCAACTCGTAATAGATGGAAGAGAAGTTCCAAGAGATGGACTTGCTGGGGCAGTTACTAGCCGTATAGTTGCAGTTCCCGCTTAAAAAACTCCTTATTATGCTTTTGGAAGAAATTACCCAGTCAACCTCCCTTAGTCTCATCCTTTACACCCCCTTGCCCGCTCCTCTTGGCATCTAGGGTTATGTTATGGCTACTGCCTACAATCTCTCTAATAGCGAGGGTGCTTTCATCCGTGATGGAGTCATATGACATTAAAAGCCTTCTCTTTGAGATAGGTAACAGACTCAGCAGCTAGCCTTTCGAAATCTCTTTGTCGAGATCACGAATCAGCAGCTATAGAAGGAGTTGTTCCAGAACCCGCAGGCAGAATACCTTTTGTTGTAAGAAGGGCTACTGGTATGACATCAATCACTCTTAGAGTCTTAGCTGGGAACATTCTATTCCGAAAGTCAGGTCAATGCCACAGCTTCTTCTCAAGCATCAACATCAAAGTGCTCCAATGCCCTTACTTGAATCTGGAGGTCGATGTCCAGGGAATTGATAGAGTCAGACCTTAGAATGTAGTGACTAAGAAGGAAGGTAAAGGAAAGTCAGTCAAAAGCTCGAGTAAGAACGAGAGGAAGAAGAAGCAGTCGAGCTCAATTTCTTCTTATTTGTAATTCTATTTTTTTCTTTGGCCCTTATTTCTTCTTATCTCTCTTTTCCGACTAACGCAAACATGCTACCGTTAACCATGCTACCACAGAGAAAGTAAAGCTGGCTCTTCCTGCTCTCGTATCCGAGGAAAGCTAACTTCATTCCTAAGCGGTCCTAGTCTTCTTTTCTTGGTGTGATCGTATCAGCGTACGAATCCGGAGTGATGGCATAGAAGGAGCTGCAATTGAATCAAAGAAGAAGTTGTTGTGCTAGAATCCACTGTTACAGAATAGGCAGCTATAGAATCAGCTCGGTCCTTTCTTCCGTTATGCCATTCATAGCTATCCGATGATCCTGTAACTACCGCAGCCGAAGGGCTTTCCCTCTTTCGCCTATATCGAATTCTGCTACTGCTTCTTCGACTCAAAGAACTGACATCTCTCCTTTATCTTTCTCCTATGATTCCATTTCCATACAATATCCGTGGGATTTCCTCTAAAGCCTTTCTCTTTAGTGACTCAAACAAAGAACCTTAGCGGATGGATGAAAGAAGTAACTGAAAGCAAGGAGAATATCTTCTTTATCCCGGGATAGATTGAATATTCGGTTGAAAAGATATACAATAATAAGAAGAGACTGATTGATATAGCATCTCACTAACTTAATCTCATGACTTTATAATATCACTTTGTGAAAGTGCTCTCGATATGCCACCAAGAAGCCATTAGTGCAAGCTGGTATTTAGCTCGCTCCTTAGATAAGCTATAGCTCCCGGTCAACCAAAAACAATGGGTAATGTATTAAATACCTATTCTTTGTTCTAATCAGCAAGCGGTATACGACAGCTTCGATAGCATCCTCTCCTCTTTCTGCTCCTGCAACGAATGAAGCGAAGAAAGGTGAAAGAAGCGAAGGAAGAGCTACAGAAGCAAGACTAAGAACTAGCTCGGCTTAAGGATTAGCTAGCTAGGAGTCTTTCTGTATATTCGATACTTTATCCCTCGGTTCTAAGTGCAAGGCTTTCTTAGCTGCGGTAACCCTGCTATGCAGGAATTATTACAGTTATCTCGCTTGGAACGACGAACCGGGAACAAGCTTCCTTCGTTTTCGCTTACCTGCTTAACCGTTAGTTGTTAAGGATTAGCAGCACCGTCTACTAGCTAGAGCTGTGAAACCTGAGAGAGCCGGGTGGGAACTCAAGACTAAGGCAGTAAGAAAGAGCTAGGATTAGTAGTTTGAGTTGGTTAGGCGGGATGGGATCGAAGAGACTGTACCGAGAACCGGCTAACTGCCATGAAAGCAGAGAGAGCTACTGAGCAACGGAGGACAGAGCGAGAAAGATCTTGAACTCTTAAGCTTCATCCCTGTATGCATATTCCTATACCAAAAGCAAGATAAGGGCGCGATGAATATTTACTGGATATAAGATAAGGAGAGTAGCTTGGACCGAGAGCAAAGAGAACTCCTCTAGTCGAAAAGAAAGAATCACTCACCTCACGAGGCTGGGTGGAATATAAGATAAATTTCGAATCAAATACGAACGTATTCTTAAAAGAAAATTCCCAGGCATTGGTTACAGACAGGACAATCGAAGCTGAAAGGACAGACATAGATTGACCTACTACTAAGAACCGGACAGTCGAGAGACCGGAGAGATATTGGTTTAATCACAGACCAGACAGACAAGCATTTGTCAAAGCCCAGAAAGCCACCAACCATCGAAGCGTTAACCGTAAAGCCTGATGGGGAAGAACCCCTCTTCCGCATAAACACAGAAAGGAAAGTCAACAGTCCCAGAGCCTATTCTTTCAAAGAGCGCATTCCCCGCACCCTATTATCTAGCGGCTCTTTCTGTGCGTGGTTCTCTTTTATACTCTTGATCTGGGAAGCAGGCACTCTTCTGTAAACCTTCGAGAGGGTTCGTAGCCTTGCTAACGGTTTTCAACCTCACTCAGGGCGAATCTAAAAAAGTTTTTTGAAAGTGTTCAGAAATCGTCTGTGAACAAATTCAAGAGAAGACAGATCCATAGGCAGCAAAAGAAGACTTTCGCTAAACAAGAGAGAGCTTCACAAGAGAAATAAGTCGATTCCTTATTTTATTCTATTATAGGTAGCGCGCACAGGAAAGAGAGAAGAACGACAACAAGATATCAACAGCCCCAAGGAAGTCAAGCTCAGAAGGCAAGAATTTAGCTATACTCCTCACTGGGATAGAAGGAATTTACCTGACATAAGCGAAAGAAGGAGTTGACTGGTATTACCGGATCACAGTCCCTAGCTATCTTCCAAACAGATCTCCTTTTTGCATTGCCTTTTCGATAGCACAAGTAAAGGTCTGGTGCGCATAACTGCTGCCATCTACACTTGGAGAAAGGGACCGGAAAGAGCCTATTCGAGAACAGTAAGAGCAGACAATGAATGTGCTTGCGTCCTCTTCTTTTACTATTATACCTGCCCATGGAACTGTGCACAACCGATTTGTAACAAGCAAGAAGAGCGGATACGTCGTTCTTTCTCTTTCAAAGAGCGCTCCCGATGGCTAATGTATTGACCTATTAAAGCATTTCAACAGGCCTGTACAGATAAATTATCTTTAACCACTTTATAGCCTTGGCAGATTTGCTTTCTTTCCCGCTTTCGACTGGGTTCAAAAGGACGATGGAAGCGAAAAGATCACACCGAAAAAGCCGGAATCGGTGTATTGCCTGGGGATGATAGCCTTGTTGATTGCAAGTGCTATCTTAGATCCAGGTCGGTTTAGTAAGAAATTTTTTCAAGAGAAGGCAGTTTTAAGCAAGGAGACTCATCGAAGAAAGGGTTGTGACTATATGGATGTATCGAAAGACGGATGAAATAGATTCTCATAGCCTATCCCTTGTCTTGTCTCCTGCCTACGTTCCAACCAGTAGTAAGCAGCTAACCTTCCTGCCCGTCCGGGGTTCTCTCTGCTCGGTTCCGCAATCAATCCCAGATCCATCCATTTGAGGGGGGTCAAATTCCGCGCTCTTATAATTGCTTAGATAGAAGGGTTCCAAAATCGTATACTTTTTCGATGCCCTCTATCGGCGATAGTTCGACGGACTACTTTTGCGATGTCTGTCACATGAAGAAGCTCAGCAAGCCTTGCAAGAAGTACATGCTTTACTAATGCATAGTAATAGTGGTTTGCTGGGTTGGTTTTGCTCTCTACCTTCTCACGGGGATGGAAACAAGAGAGGTCAACTGGAGTGGAAGCCAAACGAAACGACGGGGCCGAAAATCTGTGATCGACCCGAAGAACCCTTACCTTGATGCCTACAGAAAAATTTATTTTCCAGTGATGGCAAGAATCCGAGAAAGACTGTTTTTTCTTTTTCTTATTCTTGTGTTGTTTCTGAATGGCATCATAGCTACACGAGGGAAAGCGATGCTGCCTACTCTGCTCTGCCGCAAAAGGGGGCCGCTTTCTTCCCCCCAAAAATGCCAGTTCCACCATCAGGGCCCAGCAAGCCCCATAATTCTGTTCCGAGGCTGCGTTTCATTCCAGCAACAGTAGTCTATGGTTCGAAGCGCCTTTTCCTTAAGCATTTATTTCTCCATCTAAGGTCAGGGAGGAACCTGAGGGAAAAACCGCTTTCTTACCGGAAGAAAGAGGGAGCCGCCCGTCCCGGGAAACGAAGTACGCTTTGGTGAGCGAGAAGCAGCCAGGTATAGGGGAAGGGGCGGTGGGCTTAGTAAAGATAGTATATAGTTCCACTTGGTGAATAGTGCCTCGGCTCGGTTGAGTCATTTTTTTCGCTCGGCTCGCAGCGGACTTTTTCTAGTAGAAAGAAATTTTTATCTGGGAAAAAGACATAAGATTTTTTCGCTAGAGCTCATCACTGAAGAATGGTGGCTTTACTTTTTGGAATTAGAGAATAACTTCTTCGCGTGAGCGGCGTACGTACAAGGCTGTTCGGACTCCCCCCCTCTTGTATGAGGTGCGTTGCCATCGTCTCTTTCCCCTTTGCCAGGTTACGCGGCATGGATTCGCCGATTGACGAATCGGATCTTGGCTCGCTGTCCCACCGACGAACCAGTCTAGAAGTCGAAAGGGAAGGCAATAGAAAGGGGTCTCCCTCTCTTTGTCTTCTTCTCGCCGCTTTTCTCGTCCATCCTGCCCTGCGCCGCTTACAGATTCAGTTGCAGGTATCTAAGCATCCGGGGGTTGGGGCGCGAAGCGCAAACCGCTCTTCGATCTCCCGGTGAGTTGGACGGGAAGAGACATAGGGGGTTATCTATGAAGCATTTGAATTGCCCCTTTCTTTTGGAATAGTTGAAAGTCCTCTTCTTAGGGGATTTTCTTTTTTCTTATCAACATAGAGTTGGAACTTAGCCGATGGACGAGTGGACCAGTGTGAAGCTTTAGTTTCGTTGCCGGCCAGAGCTCCTAGCCGACGACCGGCTACCCCTTTCGAGCTCAGCTGACCCCTTCTTGATTCCGTTTTTTCCCTATTTGAGATAGATGAATCAATGGAACTTTGATCCCCGGTTCCTGCTTGGTCTAATGTCTGGGTGCGTATGGCGGTACACTGAGAGCACCTTTCAAGTCGGCTGAAAAAGAAAGAAAAAAGGCTTTCGTCGTCTTTTTCCCGCTTTCACCTTCGATTGCGAAGGGCTTTTTTTCCGGTTTTCAATTCCTCTCCGGCGAGGTTTGAACTTCGCGTGGTGGGAAGGCCTTCACGATTCGCATCTTCCCGTCCAGCAAAGAAAGTGAAGGGGAGCGGACAGCGAGTTGGAGGACGCTGCAGAACCGCGTGATTGATCCATCTGCGCTATTCCCTAATTGAAGAAAGTTGTAAAGCCTTCAGAGCCTCAGTCCCTACCATTTTTTTTTTAAGAAAATGAAAGCTGACTAGCAATCGCTCGTTTTTCTTATTAGCATGGGATTGGATGTTAATAATGAAATAAAAACATATATATATATTAGAAGAGAAGGCAATCCCCGTGGAATTCCTATCGATTTCCGATGGATAACAATCCATCTTTCTCGCTTTCGCTCTTTCTCCCAATCAGTCGCGAGGGTTCCGGGCATGAGAACGCAAGTGCCGGAATCAAACAAAAGGTCCGAACGTCCGAGGACGAAAGATAAAATGCTCCGCGGGGAAGTCGTTTCCATCTAGGATAGCGTATTCGTGCCGGTTAGACGTCGGCCATGAAATCCATCACTATACCGAGCAAATCATGGGCATTCACATCTCGGTCAAAGGGAACTGTGCGCGATTCTCTCGTGAATCGCCTTCAGCAAGGTATGGCATTCAGGGTCTTAACCCAGGGATAAATCTTTCTTCATAGATACAAGACATTCGTTGCTGATCTAAAAAAGATCTTCTCCCGTGGGCGTTAGCGGACGTTTTTCATTTTTCACTCGGTCCTTACTTCCCAAAGCAAAGGTTTTTTTTAGGTTTACTTTGGAAAGGCGCTAAACAGGCCTATAGGTTCGCCTTTCTATTTATAATAGAAGAAGTCTAATATAATTAGTATAGAAGTATATATAATTAGCCAAATCGTCTGAAGCATGAACAGAATCGCCTTTGTTCCGAAGGCCTAGCGAGTTCCTTTTTTCTTTTTTCAAAGGCAGTCCTTTTCTTTCCCCGGACCGATGACTCGCTTGTTCAGTACTGCTAACTATTATTGGGGGATTCCGTCCCCTCGGGACTACCAGTAGCTTCGGTTGTTGAATCTCGTGCAAGTTAGGTTGTGGTTGTATTGGCTGCAAGCGGAACGTAGGCGCTTTAGGTGTGTGTTGGCCATGCACTCTCGCGTCGTGTAATGTCGTATGTATGATAGAGGT
>JAANYP010002694.1:144490-146990 GCA_020465985.1 Centrapalus pauciflorus
CCGGTCAACTGTCCACCCAGTCAAGTGCAAAAAAAACACAGTAGAATCACGCAACGCACGCTGCTGGTGTGCTTCCTGCTCGCGAGGAAAGAAAGAAGAGCGACAAGGTTAAGTTCAGATTTGACTGTTTGCAGCATGGGAGCAGATTACCCAAAAAATACCTGGGAACAATGAAAAAACAAAAAAAGATATCTCGGTAACGAAAACTATAGGGGGCTGTATTGGCGAGATCCAACGGTGAACAGCTGCCCAAAAGAAAAACCGCCTGGAAGTCCGAGGACCTTTAGTACTGTACTCTACCCCCGAACCAGCAGCCTTCGCGCCAAGCAAGACCGCCCTTGTCCCTTTCCTTTCTCCATTCCGCCTCCTTCTTTGCTTTGTTCCAATAGAGTCTAAGGCAAAGCTAAAGTGGTTCGTATGCCTACTTTACCTACTTGACGAAAGGGAACGAACTTAGTTTCGTTTCCGGGTTTATGGATTGGATTCAGTCAGCCTCACTCCTTCCTTTTTATGTTGTCGTGATGGTTACCGGCGAACGCTCCCAAAGGCGACCCTCTCGAGTTTCCGGCTGTTTTCTAGATTGAAGTAGCCTTTCGTCGCCCCGAAAGAAGTCACTATCAAAGAGCTCGCCCTACTGAAGTACCAAAGGTGCGCTCAGCCCGGTGACTAAGAAATGGGTTTGCGCTTGAATTTCAGTGATGAGGTTTTTCGAGGGAAGTAGGGCTCTTATTGACTAAAAGTGGGTTCTTCGCTTTCCTTTAGAATGAAAGTTGCTATGAAGCCCCTACTACTTACTTTGTTTGATTCAAAAGGCGAACGGCCCCCCAACAAGTCGTATGGGGTGGGGTGCTTGTGATAAGCTGCCTTGGATATGAGGAATTCTAAAAAAAACAAAAAAAGGAAAAGTCCGGTATTTGACGAAGATCTTTCTATCAATAGATAGGAATGAGTGTTCGATATAGGGGATAGAATCCATCTGCTCTTTCTCTCTCCATTTTTCTTCCCCGGGCCGGACGGCGGCGGGCGCGGGAGGAAGAAAGCTAAGAGAAGAGCGTCTTCTCTTAGGTCCTTTTTTTTCAGTGCAGGAAAGCGCTCTCTTTTTGTCATCCCTGCTGCTTTCCTTTCCAGATTTTTTATTGAACGCATGGCGTAGCTAGGACCCTTCAAATAATGTTTGAGCCTATGTTCAAACCAAACAAACCCACCTCCTATTTGAGTCAGGCTGGAAAGAATGCCCGCCAAGTTCAGATAAGGGAATGCTTCCCCCAACCATTAAAGGAAAGGCTCGACGAAGGGGGGGGAGATGCGGCGGGGGAAGGAAAAGGCTTTCGGAGATCGAGATTTTCTTTCTTTTTCATCGAAAACGAAGAAGGCCGAGGATGGCCTACGGTGCGTCTTATCTGAAGGGAACACGCTTTTTCGACCGCGGGGTGGTATGATTGTCGGGCCCTCTCCTCGTTCCGCCCGCTGGCCTATTGGGATAGCAGCCTTCGGGCTTTGCCTGCCCTTTCTAATAAAGAATTATGGCTCGGCCCGGGAAAGCGCTGGCAACAACAGAAAGGAAGGGGTCCATGTAGCTGCTGCGCCCGCCCCCCTCTTAGTCAATGGGGCAGCAGGTTCGGCATCTACTACAAAAGAGAGAATCCACTTCAGATAACCACGCCTCTGCTAGGCAGCGTGTGGAATGGCCGAGAGCGGACCTTATTGGATATATAATCCAAGTCGAGAGTAGAGTTACGGGAACAGCCGTCTGATGGAAAACGACTTTCACGTTCGGTTCAGAGAGCACTTTTTTCGTTGAGAATTCCTCGTTCCCTCTCGATAGACCAGCGGCGAATTCAAAACTTGTGGGGCCCTCTCTATTCCATCTCTCGAGCCCCGAAGAAAACCCCCCTCCCCTTCGGATTCCATATCTCTTTTGACTCTATATATGTGGGCACCTGATATCTATGAGGGTTCACCCACCCCGGTTACAGCATTCCTTTCTATTGCGCCTAAAATCTCTATTTCTGCTAATATTTCACGTCTTTCTATTTATGGTTCTTATGGAGCTACATTGCAACAAATCTTCTTTTTCTGCAGCATTGCTTCTATGATCTTAGGAGCGCTGGCCGCCATGGCCCAAACGAAAGTCAAAAGACTTCTAGCTCATAGTTCAATTGGACATGTAGGTTATATTCGTACTGGTTTCTCATGTGGAACCATAGAAGGAATTCAATCACTACTAATTGGTATCTTTATTTATGCATCAATGACGATAGATGCATTCGCCATAGTTTCAGCATTACGGCAAAGCCGTGTCAAATATATAGCGGATTTGGGCGCTCTAGCCAAAACGAATCCTATTTCGGCTATTACCTTCTCCATTACTATGTTCTCATACGCAGGAATACCCCCGTTAGCCGGCTTTTGTAGCAAATTCTATTTGTTCTTCGCCGCTTTGGGTTGTGGGGCTTACTTCCTAGCCCCAGTGGGAGTAGTGACTAGCGTTATAGGTCGT
>JAANYP010002694.1:154490-166990 GCA_020465985.1 Centrapalus pauciflorus
TTTTTCAACTTGTTCAATTCCTTGGATAGATCCCGGTATCTGTGGACAGAGAAGGAAAAGGAAGGCCTCTGGTTCTCCCGCCAAGTATCCAACTTTAGCCCTCACTCTCTTAATTATGAGTTACTCTTTGAACCCCGGGGAGGTGGTAAATCCCAAACCACATGCTGAGGCTACGGGTTGAACCAGGAGAAGCATTCACCTAAGGATGGATAAAACACATCCTGCCTGCAGGATACCACGTCCAACCTGCCAGGTTCCCTATGACTATGAAGTAAGGTATAGGTTGTTTCCAACAACAACCAGAGAGACTTCATTTCTGGGGAAGAACATTGAGTCTTCCGAATAGCAACCTATAAAAAGAAAAAAATTTCAAACTTGAAATGATGAGTTCAGTTAAGAATCTATTTTCCGCATTAACTGGTAGTAAATATAGTCATTCAAATCTCTCTGTTAGAAAACATCAGCGGTTTCGGCATTGGTAAGCATTCCTTTAGCAAGCCCCGTAGCTCGAAAGAAAGAAAAAAAGCTGGCAAGGGACTCACTTATGAAACATAGTTGAAAGAGGTTTTTATTTTGGATCATTGTTAAGTGGTAAGGATAATTACAAGCTGGCTCTCGGAAGTAACTACAGCGTACATGTATGATGAGAATGACAATAAAAAAAAGAAAATAAATAAAGAAAATGGCTAACAATATGAAAATGTTTCAAGATCTAATGTATAGTACTACATCTTTTGAAAAGAAAGAAATATTCTACCGGTAATAACCAATGAAGACTTGGGCCTATCAAGCCTGCTTTCCTCGATGAAAGCCCACAGAAGGGCCAAAAACTTAAACCCATCATCAAAGCAAGCCCAAGCCCCCGCAAGAAGGCTTCATTGTCATGGAAGCCCTTTCCTTACTCCTCAATATAGTCTATGAGAACGTTTGTTTTTCTGACCAACTCTCATGGCTTTAGGAGGGGGCGGGCCCCTACCCTATCTGTGCTTTCTCTCTTCTGTCGTGTCTGTTACTGGCTGTCATGGATGGGTCGCCCCTTTGGTTGGAGCGCTTTAGTTACGTGTTCTTCCTTCGCTGATTGAGTGCGCCGCCTAGAGCTGCTGAACTGCTTTCGCCGCTAGGGCTAGTCCACTACTGAATGATTATGATACGCCATCTCGATAGATTTTTCTATACCTTGACCGGCATTACACACCAGCAGAGATCGGGGAAGACGTTCCACAGCTGCTTGTGAGCTAGACTTGCCTGTCTGATCACCTTATGAGAGAATCAATGAGAGTAGCGGATAGGTAGGCGGCTCATAAAAGGTATTTCCCAAGCTTTATGGGTGCTCCACCTGATGGCCACCTCTTTCTTTGAAGCGAATTCCTGCCCTTTGGGATATTTTTTAATGAATGTCTCGAAAGACTCAATCTTCCCAAACCGGAAGTACATACTTTTAATGAAGCTTTCTTTCCGTACATTACGGGTTCAGCCCTGGTTGAAGCGAAGGTGACAAGAAAGGATTCCACACCTTTCCGTTGCCGTCGTTTCAATATGTTGTGATCTTAGAAGAGGGAATTGGCCAACAAAAAGGGTACCCAAAAAAACCAGTCATCATATTGATCCCTAAGCTCCACGGAATCCGAGACAGAGATTCTGTTCACCCGATATCATTCCATTCCTTTCTACCTTCGCTTCGGCGTCAAAGCCTCTACCAAGCCTCGGAACTCTAAATCTCAGAAATGGAATAGCCAGCGAGATATCAAATTTTTTATAGAATTTCTCATTACTTACCAGGAACGGGGCTCTACCCTTCTCCCTCGGCCTCGGATCCAATCGTTTCGGCCCTCTCCTCTCACCCTTATCTCAAATCGGAGATACAAACGATGTAGGAATCAAAGTTGATGCTTTATACGACTTTTAAATGAGCGGGCACACGGCCAAAACCTTATTCTCTAGGATCAATTAGTTTTGGAGCTAGAAATTTCAGGTTCGTCGGGCCCGCATTGCCTGTTGACCAATCTTATGATTCCCTAAGGGGCTTGTTTTGCCGCCGGACAGTTAGCACCAATATGGCATTAGGGGGCTACCTTGTGGGGAAGGTTGTAGATCGTAATCTCTGGGTCATTGGGATTGAGGCCCTCCGAGTTTTTGATGGCTCAATATTCACTCTTTCTCCAGGGACCAATCCAACATACTCACTATCTAAATAGACTATCCCCCCCTTTTTTGTACACAGCTTCGTCTCCGTCTTTGACTGGAGTGGAGTCCTTGAACTGGAATTACTTAAAAAGCGCATAAGATGAGTTGAGAATAACCTGAGCCAAGGAAATGTAAATTGGTTACGGGGGCGTCCCCCCGCAAGAAAGAAGCGGCTCTTACCCTATCGTCGAAAGTGAATAGAGAGAACAAGTCCAACCCCCCACGGTGGGATGACGAGGCAGGAAGTTAGAGATGCCGCAAGGCTTCATATAGGTGTGATCTAGGATTGCTAAGATTATGTGTTCAAATCCATGAGAAATGTCACTGTTTAAATAACGTACCATCCCTAGCCAATGCAGGCCAACTGGGAAGAAAAAGGAATCCAATTGAGGGGGGAATCTAGCTATCCGAAACCGACTTTATTTTCTCTGTTTAAGGCCCTTCTCCCTCTTAGTCATGTGCTCGTGTGTTCTTGTTATCAAGGATTGGCATCACCAGGTTGGGTCTCTCTCTTTGGCCATCTCCTCATCTGAGGCTGCTGCTTATTCTTAATATCCCATCGAGCAAAATAAATGGGTGCATAGGAAAGCAATACCCCGGTTGCAAAGAGAGGTTGCTACTGAGCGCTGCCCTGGGAACAGGATTGGGAAAGGTTTTTCAACCTGACTAAAAGCAGGTTGGAGAATGATTCTCGATCAGATCAGAGAAGTACCGTTGACGTTGACACATCGGTATAGCTGCCCCGGGATTTTGAATTCAAATCGTTGGTTGTCTACTAAAGGCATTCTTGCAAAAGAGCAAGAAGCGGAACTAGACGTTGTCATGATTCCATTGTTAAAAAAAAGATTCCTTTCTCCGGAAGAAGGGCACATTATGCGACACAAACTCGTTAAGTAAGAAGATGGGCCTCCCTAATACCAGCAACAAGAGCACGGAGGAGGACTTTCCGAACTCAATCAACTCAATGCAAAAAAAACGTGCAATAAGCGTCTGGGTTAGCGTTCGCGGGGATAACTAGCCCTAAGCCAGTTGAGGAAATTTTCTATGCCAATCTCATCTCAAGATTTGGTTCTAATAAACTAGAGAATCAAGGCGAAGACGCCCACCTTACGCGAGGTGAGCTCTATCTGCTAGCGGAGGAAAGGAAATTTGATCGCCATTAGTCTCCTTAGAGAAAGTACTCGCTATGATAAGAAGATGATCCACTAGAGAGTGGCCCCAGGGACGGGTCAGAAGGTATAGGATTTGAAAAGGGCAAGCAGGCGCAAGAACACAAACAGAAGATTCAACAGAGTATGAAAGCCTTTTTCTGGGAAGGTCAGTCGGGTGAGTTGGCTTTAGGAAAGGAGTTTCATTCAGCAGGAACCGGGAAAGTAGCCATACCTTTAAAGGTAGCATAGATAGCAGTGGGAAAGCAAACAAATGCTTCACGCAAATAGTGTGAAAGAAGTTCTAAGCTCAATAAGCAGATAAGGCATCAGGTCTTGGGGAAGAAGAAGACCCTAGTAAACTGCTAAACCATATTCGTAATTGCTCGCCTATTATGAACTTGACTTGTGCTCTAAAGCTGTCTTTTTGAGGAAAACTTGAGATAACCTTTTATGGCAGCAGTTCTTCGCTCGCTCTGTCTGCTTAATGCCTTCTATTGAATCGATTGGCTTGAATCTCTTTAGAGGTCAACTAGAAAAGAAGGGAAAGAGGGTCCTATGTGTGAAATCAAGAAAGAGGGCTATTTCTCTGACTCAGTATCAGTAGCATGAATTGATGCCTTTTTTTACCGGGAAAGAAGGAATTCCATTATCGTAGACAAGAACGGGAAGATGGCAAAAGCAAAAGGAGAGAGGTAGCCTTTCCAGCCACCGGAGCAAGGATTTTAGCATGTTATCCAGTTCTTCAGTAAGCGGAAGGGGAAAGAGAGATGAAAAGCAGCTTTATAGCCCAAAAAGCCATTATGGATAAAGCAGGCTATGGCCATGGAAGAAAGCCTTTCGAGCCCTATTCCATTCCAACCGGTGAAGAGCGAGGAAGAGAAGTAGGCGTACAGTCAGTAACAGAAGCTTTAGCTTTCGATAGCAGGGCTAAACTAGAAGAGAGGAGCCTGGTAAAAGGGAGTTCTCACCCCAGTGGAGTAAGCTTTCGTTCAGGAGTTATATTATTGATCTTATTGCGGAAAGTCACCTTGAGGAACCAATCCATGAAGAAGCAATGTCTTTATTGATAAAGCTGGTTAGGGAGCCCCCCCTCTCCGTATAAGTAGAGCTTTTCCTCCATCTAATATAAATATAGGCCCTCAAAGAATTCATTCCAAGCCCTCTCGCCCTTCCAAAAGTGAGAATGGCAGAATCATGAATTAGAGAATTTCGATAAAGCCTAATTTCCTTCTCCGTGGGAAGAGTGCATAGAGAGAAATTCATATTGGCATCAACTAGAACAGGAATAGCATCAAGTAAAGGACTAGAAGGATTGCTGGTACCTTTAGAGAATCAATTCGAAAAGAAGTCCACAGCAGCAGTACCAATAACCTCCTGATCCTCAACTTCGGAATATTCGGAGCAAAGACCATAATTCCTTTCGTTGGACGGACCAGGCTTTAGGGAAGGGTGTAGAGGGGAAGTAGAAGTGGGGACAATAGGGAAATTTTTCTATTATCCTTGGAAGTGAGGCTGTATAGATGTCAGGCGGTTTGGTTTCGCCTCTAAAAAGTCATTCGACTGAACTAAGGCGACCAGCCGCAACAAGGAAAGAGAGGCTCGTTCCATGTTAATGTTAGCAGCTCGTCTTTTTTCTATTTTGACCAACCGGTCTAACGCAATGTTCAGGTCTTTGTGTGCGTGAGGCCTAGCTAAAAATTATATATGATTCAGCAGGTGCCACACTGCCTTATGCATCAGCGGCATATTCGCTCTAGACGAGTCAAGATGTACCCCCGTGAAACCGTCTAAGTAGAACTTCCAAGAATTTGGAGATCAAACTATGCTTCGAGTGAATTAGGAGGAAAAAGTCCTGTGGCACCGACCGGGGACTGAGAAGGTGGACGAAAGTAAACAAGCAAAGGCCAGAAGGGGGCCGTTCCCCTGCTTGCTTACCGGACAAGAAGGATTAGACTTTATACCACTAATGGACTATAGCGAACAGAGAGAAATAAACCTAAGTCACTATTGTATTGCGAACCCCGCGCACTACCAGTGACTGGCTAAAAAACAGATAGAACACTCTTTCCTACTCCAGGCAAGTAGTACGGTACGGATACGGACTCTAACTCCAGCCTACTGCTCCGTACAGAGTAAGGATTCAGGGCTTTCAAACACTCTAATGGACGTTCAGCCTATTTATTACCTTTTTGTAAGAGTTGCTTTCCTTAGTTCCGAGATCCAGCTTCAAAACTATAGGAGACAGTCATTCAGTTTACTTCAAAAAGAACTATCTGAAAGTGGAGTGAACAGGAGGCTGCAAAGAGTACGATTCCTTTTTTTCAATAGTAGTTCTCTCCCCCATTCATCTGATCCTCTCGATTCTGACTCCGGTACTGTGCCTCTCCCTGTAAATCACTCAGGGCAAGATCCTTCGCTAGCGAGGCAGCTGGGATCAAGGGTTTGTGGCGATACCATACCATCTGGACCTCAACTCTGCGCTATCCTTATTACTATCTATGAGGTGGCTTGCTTTTTTTCAAAAATTGAAAAGAAAATAAGTGAATCCTATTTTCGCTAATGCTTAAAATGCTCATTTTTATGTGCATTTCCCATAATAACTACCGGTATCATTTCGTGTCACACTACTACTACATCAACCGAAGCTAAAGGATCATTGGGGTATACCACGGTTGAAAGAGCAAGGGTAGCCACTCTACTAGGTGATATTCCGTGGTAGGCTCTTTGACCTTTTAACCAAGAACCTTAGGATCAGGAGGATTCTTTTCTCTATTGATTGGAAGCCGGGATCGGGAATATCCTTTTTGGGTTTTTAGGAAGGATCTTCTCACTCACTTTACGGGTTCACCCGCTCTATGGGACGCACTTTTCCCACTTCAGGAGAAAAGAGAAAGAGAAGGCCAACATCGCTCGGACCAGAAGAGAGTAGTCGAGCCATTCCTCCGCTCGCCGAGCTCCTCGCTATAAGGCGAATCAAATCCATTTATCACAAGAATGCTCGTCAAACCATATATCGTAACCCAAGTGCAAAAGACCTTTTTTCTAAGGCCGTTCACAGGTCAGGACGAGCTGTACTTCTACCGATGCTACCATTTTCGACTCTATCCCTGATGCCCTTTTGGCCTTGGTTACCTACTGCTGCTACCGGTCCGGAGACTTCTTTTTAAAGGGCTGAAATCGCTATGTACTTACTTATTCTTGCCGAATTGACAGTAGGAAACCACTGCTATCTTATGTGGTACTTCCTGCCGAAAGGACGGAATCACCTATTGTAACTGCTTATTTACGAATTGACGAATGTCTTAATAAAACCCCATCTGTTTGGGATAGCTCTTAATCTAATATGGGATCCTTCTGAGCCTCCTTCAACCGCTTCCTTGAACTAAGTCACCCTCTTTTTGCTATGAGATGATTAGACAGCTAGGCTCGTATAACTCGCCCCTTAGACACAAGATTGAGGCTGAGTCCAATTAAGCTTGACCTACTTCCTTCATCCACTCTTTGACCAAACAGGAGACTAGTAAGTGAGGAGAGTCGGTACATTCCTTCTACCCTGCTACCCCGCTCTATAGAAGAGACACTGCCAAGCTTAGAAAGAGGGGTCCCTAGTATGTGATCGAGTCAAGTCGTCCAGTGCTTCTGCTGAGAGAAAGAGAGTCTATTGAATGGCCTACCCTTAATGCTTCTAAGTCCTGTATACAGAGAGTGCTATTAGAGGGGAAGATAGCTTGCCATTGAGTTAGCTGCTACCGGTCAGTGATCTCAGTCAGTTCAGCCTTAGCTTAGTAAAGGAGGAGCTCTCTAGTATCTGTATATAGCTGGGTGTGTCTAGTCTCTTACACAAGAAGGGAGTGATCTCAGTGAAAGGCTAGTGCTTCAGACTGTTAATATGAGAGGGAGGTTCCGAACTTATGGATGTTAGAAAGGGGCTCGACTATGCAAGTGCTCTCTTATCTCAGCTTTCTTCCTTCCTCAATTACTCACTCACTCTAGTTATCAGACTTCCCTCATAACTAATTTAGAGCCTAGTATATACTATACTAGTAAGGGAGATCCTCCTTCCCCTCTATCTTTCTGCCTCTCTATGAGAGAGGATCTAGAAATGGGGGATAAAAGATAGCATGGATTGGAGTTAGCAGCTCAGATCGAGCCCATCCAGCATCCGTTAAAGCAATCTAAGGTTATGGCACGCCTTAATTAGATAGTCTTTCTTTCTTTTGCCCTTGAATCGTCTCGAGGACTATCTCCTTTGATGAAGGGTTGCGTAATCGATTCATCGACTCAAAGTCGGTCGCAGATGATAAAGAAAATCAAGGAAATGATGGGGATGGGAATTAAGCACCAAAAGTGAAAGGAAAGTCGGTTACGGAAGTGACGAAGTATGGATATTATACTGGCTTTATATGCCCGAACAAGAAAGAGCTAAGCCTTTGGGAGCAGCCCTTCTAAGACCTGTTCTATCTTACGCGGATTCAATGTACGAAGGCTTGGATGCAAAAGAGGCCTTTTTACAGGCTTTCTTTAGATGGCCTTGAAAGATTGGGGCGGAAAGTCCAGTCCAAATGCTGACTCAGAGGAAGCGTAATATAGAACCGAAGAAAAGGCAGACTTCCCATCAATCAGCAGGAGCAGACGGTGAAACCGAGATCAAAGCCTTTAATTAAAAAGTTGGACTTTTCTCTTTCTTGGCTATGGAGTTATAGGGCACCTTTCGAGCCGAACTAGCTACCGCCGATTAACGAGAAGGATCCCTAGTGCCACTAATGTAATAGGCGCCAACCCTTCTACTTCTCCCTGTCCCAGTGATGGTATTCCCCTACCAGTACCGGTTCAAGTCGGAATAGCAGAAAAGCGAATTGAATCCCCTGACTGAATTGAAGCCCTTTCTTAAGAGATTGAAAACATAATCGATCATTCATTGGACCTCGCTCCGGATGGATCGATCTTTCATTACATGAATTTGACGCACACCTGGTGAAAGGGAAAGCCCCCTTCTTCGATCTGAGATCTCACTGTAATCGCATGATACCTTCATCCTTAAGCAATTTTCCCGGCAATTATCCCCGATGCGTGTAAAGAATAACTTTATCTTCGGGAGGGTTAAAGAAAGCGGGCTCTTTCTAAATAAAAAAAAGAATCATCTTAGCCCTTGTGCACCAAAAGAAAAAGACGGAGGACATCCCAAATAAGAAGTTCCGGAAAGCAAGCTCGGCTTGACTAAATAGGAGATTACATCCATTCGACCCTTCAGGATAGGAAATGCGTCGGTTCGCCCTAAACTACCCACAGAATGGTAATCCGAGGAAATGAGATTAGCTTAACTCAAGAAGGTCCTTAGCGCCACCGGCTCGACCTTAACAACTAAAAAGCCTTACCCTCCGCTAGTTGACTTATGCGCCCTAAGGGGCAGACAGCTTGCTAGTTAGTATGACTTCCTGTAGGGAGATAGCTAGTTAACTTCCTCTCCTGCCTTCTTCATTAAAGCGAGCTTTTTCCTTCCTCACCTGTTGAGACAGATAGTTGGCTTACACGCCCTATTCAATAGGGGCTTAGCGAGTGTTTGAAGCCTCCTATCTCTTAAAGCTCCAGCAAGGTCCTAGCTTTAGGGGCTAGGGGCGTTTAGCAGACTTCTAGGCCTCACTGTTCTTTTATCTCTACTAAGAAGCTAAAAAAAGCTAACTTTTAGTTTACTACGTCAGGGCTAGTTAACGGGCCTTTTCCCTAGGGTAAATTAGCCTTATAGATAGACAGTTTTAGGGTCTTAAGACAAGGCCTAAGGTCAATCTGAATTCTATCAAGCATTGAACGGTATTTGCTCAAGCTGTTTCCATTGCGGTCGGTTCTACTGCTCTTACCACTGCTGCTGCACCCTTATCCCAACCAAGGTGGTGGTAAGAAACCTTCCGCTCAACAGCTATTCTGATTTCCGAAAAAGACTATCTTATGAAAGAAAGAACTTCGAAACGATCATGCCAAAGGGATCAAATAAAGGCATCACATAAGGAATCGGGCAACCCCCCTCTTAACACTATTAGGTTTATTTGAAAGCTTTCATCGCCAGGCCCTGAGGGTCCACCCCCTTCTTAATTTACCTACCCGATCCTACTAGGTTGACTAGCGCATTGCTCTTAGATTCGTAGCTTTCCCTCTAGTCTAGCTCATAGCCAACTCCCATCCCCGGTCTACCCGCTCATAGTTCTTGCTCTACCCGCGCACTTCTTTCATCCGAGGGTAGAAGCCAAAAGGAAATTACAACCTCCTTAAAAACTCGGATTAGCTCTTTCTCTTTAGACTGAAGCAGCACTCGATGCACCTTACGTTCTACCCAGAAAGAACTATGATATATAGCTGCTTTATCGATAGAGTATTAGGAACCAGAGCTTTTTTATCCTTACTCTCAAAGGTTTAGTATCCTTAATCAAATGGGTTGGTTTGGCCAGTACCGGAACCTTACATTCTAAGAAAACGACCTCCGATTCGAGAAAGCCTGTAAACTGTCTTGAGTTAACCAGCATACCATTTCTAGTCTATCTATCGGAAACCGATTCCAAGTCCATGTTTATATAGCAAAAAAAGCCCTTGCTTTATTAAATGCTTTGATTCAATCTCTCGTTAAAACTAAATATAGAGGCATTGTAGGACGATTACCTGACTACAAAGGTAGTCTAGTGTTAATCTATTCCGAAGAAACTACAGCTACGGACTAGGTATCCGTGTTAGGAACTGCCATAAAGTCCTTACCCAAAACTATATATTTATTGATTCGCTCTCGTCCTTCCTTCTCTATCTGAGCCATACGCCTTGAAAAGCCCCAAAACCACACTTCATTACAAGAATGGTAATCGACTAAGCCAGCTTCCCGTTCTGCACCAATGCTTGAACAGGACCCCTGCCCTTTAGCAATATTTATCCAATCCGATGGCCTACCCTTCTTCAGTTCAGCTCAATCCGCTGCCGCTGCGGCTGGTTCCGAGAAAAGATATAATAGGAATTTTCCCTTACTCTTTGTGTGCTTTCCCACTAGTCTTTTTTATAATGAAATCTTTTTTCAGCAGCTCCCTTCGATCCGAAACCACCTGAAAAAAAGACTTTACGATCAGATGCCTCGATCATGCCTGATAGTACCAGACCCCTTCATCAGCCGGGTAGAAAGAAAGTTGGAATATCTGGAGAGCACACCGTTGATGCAATGGATTATGGAGATGACATGCTCAGTCCCATTGAGAATGTGGACCCTAACCAGCTACCATCGGTATTAACAGAATCATTTAAACAATCCAAAATCACCTCCATTGAGGCTTGCCCAAAGAGAATCAAATCATCGGCGAAAAAAGATGTAAAAAGGAGGCCAAGAAGACTCTCCAATTTGTAAGAAGTCGGGGAATCTACATGTTCTTACATTTGAATGAAGATGGATGAAAAGACACACCTTCGTCAATCTGGATAAGCATAGGAGAATGATTCTATGTTGAGCGTGCTAAGTCTTTCACCATAGTATAGGAGAAAAACATCCGCCCAAGCCGGATTAGTGAAAACTCTGTCAAGCCTCGCCCAAACAAAGCCCCCACTCTTGCTTATTCGACCAGGTTTTCTGCCGCAGTCAATGATGCCACAATCATTAATCATTGCATTGAATTCCTACAAAGATACAAGATTTTGAGGTCTGCCACCAAGTTTTTCAGACACATCTGAAATGGCGTTAAAATCACCCGCAACCCTCCATGGACCTTGTATGTCTTAGGACAGTAATGGAAGTTTTTCCCAAAGAATTGAATGGAGCACTTTGCATAAAGAAAGGTAAGCCTTACCAGATCAGAATTAAGGAAGCTGGTGTCGACTGTGATACACTGTTCAAAGGCGTCGACAAGCACTACATTCACTTCATGATTCCAACAGATCCATATTTTATCATCTGCCTCTTGATTTGCCAATGAAAAGTGGAAACCAATTCTGTTGGAGAATTACTGAATCTTATTAGCATGGTAAAGAGGTTCAAGAATAGCAATCAACGATATATTATACTACAAGCCTCCTTCTTTATTTTCTATTTTATGTTGCCTATGCCTCTGATATTTCACAAGAGATTCTTAATCATGGCTAACAATGGAAGAAGTTTAAGAAGAACGAGCCAACGCTCTAGTAATCCTTCTGGAGCTCTTCAAGTTCGATTCTTGTACTTTTACAGATGTATCTGGCTGCTCTCCTTGTAGGATTCAGAAGCTTTATATTTCTGGGCACAGTCAGTGTTCTTGAATATTGAAGCATAAGACTTTAGAGAATAATTCCTTAAAAAAAAAAAAATTCCTGCAAAGCAAAGAAGTGTTTGCTTCTCTCATAGGTTCAGAGTCCTATAAGTATCCCTTAGTCTGAGCAGCTTGTTCCTTTGGAACGTTAGCATCATATCTTTGGATTTAAGTCAAACAAGGGATATATTATACTCCATCTTGTTTATGAGTTCATGATCAGGCTGAGAGAAAATAGGCATAATAGCATAGCCTGAATACTAGAATTATCAACATTGGAATTGTTAGCAGCCAAAGATGAGTCAATGGCATCTACTATTACCTGATGAGAAGAATCCACCCTCAACTGAGAATCATGAGAAGCAGTACTGGTTGAAGGATCGGCAGAAATCTGTATGTGCTGAGAAGTCTTTTTATTATTTATTAAAAGAAAAAGATTCTGCTCCGTCTGATTGTCCGCAGTCTTTTTTGGAAGATTATATGTATTCTCAAAAGATGATTGGATGGTCTTGCCCGTTGGCCTGTAGACTTGACGTGGGGGAGCTTTTCCTCCTTGACCTTGTGAAGATTTTTTCCTATAGGCATTAGAGTTAGGAGCTGACGGCTGCTGGTTGGACTTCTCTTTGTTGGCTGCATCAGTTGTACTTGACTTTTTCGAACGAAGTTTGAAGTTTTACTTTTAATAACCTTGTTTGGAACAAGACGTGCAATATCGTTCCGTGGGGTCTTTCTCATAGACGATTTTATGCCATCTTCCTTCGTTTTTCCCATGCGACCCTATTAGGTTAGGCTTTTTCTTCAGAAGATCCACCTCAACGCATACCCTTGCGACACCGGGTCGAGATGGGGGTCGGACCATCCGATTAATAGCACTTTGCCTACTACGTTAGCAATAGTAGTAGTCTTGAAAAAAACAGATCGG
>JAANYP010002694.1:179490-184490 GCA_020465985.1 Centrapalus pauciflorus
TGAAGGCTTTCCTACTTCTAATAGAATCTTCTAAGGTCATCTCCTCTTCTGCTTCTGAAGTTACCACGGTCTGTCATCAAACCTCATAGGCAAAAGAGAAAGCTAAACAGGGGTTCAAGATTGAGTTCACTGGCCCTCGGAAGTTCGAGCGAGTTAAGCTTTCCTTCGTTTATTCCCTAATCCTCTTAACCGAGTAACTTCCCTCCTCTGGCTTTCTCCAGTAGGTTGCCTCTAGAGCAGTTAGTCTAGCATTTCCGGTTGTTTATATAGGTCACATAGAGAACTTCTAGCTTGAAGTCCTTAGTTCAGGATCTCTACCTTTAGAATAGAATGATCATGCCTATCCCTCTTTGGCTGGCTTGCTTTGCTTCGCTTGACTTTGATTTAAATAGAGTTTGAGCTCTGAGTAAGCTCTTGCTTTGATTCACTTGGTGCCCTAAACTAAAGGGCTTGAAACCTGAGCTTTTGACTTAAGGCTTGGTGACAGGCTTGAATCACGGAGGGTGACAGATCAAGCAGTTACTTTAGCTGTTGAGGGACTGACTTTAGCTCACTGATCCGATGTGATTGAATTCCCTAGGAAAGAAGGCAACGCCCTTTTATGCGCAGATCGATTGCTCTTCTAAACAGAAGAGGTGACTGGCCGGTTGAAGCTGATTGAGAGGACTGGCAACCTTTCCTCTTCCTACGTCGAGAGACTTTCTTTCGGTAGCCATCTGAGGGAGGTATGAAATTAGCAAAAGGGACGAAGCAGGCTATCTCTGACTGACTATTTCGCTCATATAGTCAGTTGATAGTTACTAACAATCTTGGTAGAAAAGGTAGGCACATGGGAATGACTTGAATAAGGATTTCAATGCTTCCCGAGAAGACGTCGGCGAATACGCTGTTAGGACCGGAAATCGTAGTAAGGACTTAGCTGCCTTCTTACCGCTATGAAGACATTGCATCTTGAGTTAAAGTTACCTATACAATAAAACATGTGAGTTGATTAGATATTTCAATACAAAAACGTTGATATCAATATCAACTATGTCATCTATATGATATGAATATATGTGGTAACCACTAAATATCAATGATCATTCAATATCATATGTTGCTATATTCTTATTCCATACATGGTCTCACAACCTATACTCTATCTAATAAACATCTGATAGAATATTCAATATTCTAGTTATAAGAAGTATAGAATTGACAAGCACTCACTCGCGGAACACTCACTATATCCACGAGAATGTGCTTCTCTTTCACAAGTAAACTCCCTTCGTCTTGGCATAGTTACGAAAGACATCAGTTGATCCATAGATAAGATATTAAGATCTCTTCCTTAGAAAGAAATCCATCATCAGTAAACCACCATCCTCTAGAGGGTTGCCCTTGCGAGGTTAAGGCTGTACCCATTACCAATAAGGAGTTGATTTACAGAGCTAATCTTACTATGAAGTTCGATGAGGTACTCTGGTTCCTACTCTGTATTGCTTACCGTGGGTCCCCCAGCGGGAGTGCCTTATCTCTTTCATAAGACGGGTCTTTGGAGTGAAAGACTACCGGGTCGAGTCTTTGCTGCAGCGACCTGCCCTTGGATTCAGCAAAGCCCTGAATGCTCACTCTTAAGGGTCTTGAAAGCGCTGAAAGATCTGTTGTTCGATCGATGGGATGGGCGGCCAATCATTCCGGTTATCTGACTTTCCCTCGATAACGCCGGAGATTCTCTCAGATGCTCTTAGATCGAGGGGTTGAGGTGGCATATCATAAGGAGTAGCCAGTTTCAAAAACCGAAGCTAAGGAGAAAGAGAATCACTCGACTAAGAAGTAAGTGTTGGAGGGAGACTAATCCCTCTCTTCTAGCGGGAAAGGAAAGACTTTCTAAGCAATTCAATTAAGAAGCTAAAGAGAAGTTACAGAAGTGACAGATAAGTCAACCTTCTGGAGTCAACTATCTACTCTATCTGATACTGAACTAGATGCCGCAAAAGCCCCCCAAGAAAAGAGGGGGTATCCATGAGATGTGTGCCCGTAAGTCGTTGAGTGAAGAAGAGGTTCCTAGCCTAGCTCCACTAAGCAGGAAAGGTAAAATCATCTACTTCGAGTTGGAAAGTAAAGTTAGTAAATAAAAAGAAACTCTTGGTTTAGTTAGGGGAGGAGTGGGGGTAAAGATAGGGTCTCTACTAAGACAGATGAGAGAGCATAAACCTAATAGGACAAGATGTCAAAAGCAGAAAGATACTGGTCATCCCGCCTAAAGGGCACGAAAGCAAAACAAGAGAGAGAGCTGGGGTTAAAGTTAAAGATGGCACGGTTCCAGCTTTCCCCAGGTGGGAGCTGTCGGGGTACTAGTACCTAGCGTGTGTTTCCTCGGTTGCCTTCAGGTCTCGATGCCGCATCTTCAGGTCTTGGTTCCTTTCGGGCGTGCAGGTGGATCCTATCTCCTTCCTTCTTTTGTTCAGGTTCCCAGGAGGTCTTTTTTTGCCATTTCTATTTTTTATGTGTGTCCTGCTCGGGGAAGGGAATACAATTTGACAGTTACAGTAAGCAGCATAGCCCCTCCGAAGCTCTGTTTCGGCCATCTCCGGGCAGGATTTCTGGTCCCTTGGAATTCTAGTTATCTAGATTTAGTAGAGCTTATACTTATATATGTGTGGATTTTTAAGGCTTCTATCTTGCTTTTGCTTATGACTCCTAGGCCCTTTATTCGACTTAAAACCATTTAGTCTCGCTGCTATTTTATTCTTTTTTAATCTAAAAAACTATCCATCCGCGAAGCAGATTCCAAGATATTGCATGCAACATAAGCGTTGTGCCTTTCTTTGTAGGCCTCCACAGGGCTTTCCGAAGCAGAGCGAATGGTAGACAATCCGTTAACGTTAGTGAGGCTGGGTCCCCTGATTTATTAACTGACATCTTTCTTTACTTAACTTACTCTTTCTAACACTTACATCTCGACGTTAGCTCAGCGGGTGACGAATCAGAGGGGTAATCTAATTTAAGACTCAGCGCTTGCCTCTCCTTCTTTTTCATCAAGAAGGGGCTCCCCGCGGGGATGGCTTTGTGCATTTAAAATGGACTCTCTTTTTATTGGATTGTCAGTATACTATTTACTCAAATAGACGGTTTACCCTTATTCATACAGATACGATCCCTTTATATTAACCTGGTTGGACGGATAAAGCAAGTCTTCATAGGCCAAGAGGGTACGCATCATCCTCAACGGAAACGGAAGAAGGCCTGAATACGACAATGTGCGAGCTATACTTCACACTCAACTCACACTAGTCAAAAATGAAGAAAAAAAGTAAGAAGAGCATCAAGGATCGATCGTCAACGCTCACAACAGGTTCTCAAACTGCCTTCCTTTGAAATGGGCAGTTGTTCCAAATCTTGATGCTGACCCTGGTCCAGATGGTATCGCCGCAAAGCCAAAGCTCTGCTCTGATGCTACCAAGATCCCAAACCTAGTCGTAAGCGATCCGCCTAGGGCGTCTGCTTTTTCATTCTTCATTGCTCTGTTCTATTTCTTATTAAAGACTGGCAGACCCAAACAATCACAAGGGCGGGATGAGCTCAAAGGCAGCCTTCACAGAAACAGAAAGAATTGGGTAAATAGAACCCAGTTTTGAAGGTACCAAGAATATCCAGTGATGCGGCATTCACTAAAAGAAAGGAGACAGAGGTTGTTGGAGGCTGAGAATCTCATCTTTTTACCGAGTCTACTCTGTATAATACAAGCATGAAACAAGAATAAAACTTGATTCTTTTTATGGTACGACCATGAGATTTACGAGTGCTCCCTTTTCATCCTACTTTATTTAGGGTTGTCGTAGAAAGAGTATAGAGTCTATTTTGACGTCGTCCGTAGTCTCATCGCCCAAGCTTCTTTGTCTTTGACGAATTGACTCGAGAGTAGGAAACTACGGATGGAGGTATTGTTAGCGATGCTCATGCCGCTCTATTTGTAAAGGGGAGTTGAGGCGAAGCGCTTTTCTTTTGGTATTTAGTCCATTGAGTGCCCTTGCCAGTGGAGAATAACAGATGTTGCTTTCGGGGAGGATGCTACCGTGGCCTTCTATCAATGAGTGTTCCCTCTCCTGCTATCATGTGCTTGCTCGAGCAATAGCTTTGGGCACTCGGTCGACTGGAATCCTAAATGAGGGTGGTCGGTAGATTGCCCCATAAGGAAGGTCAGTGGTAGGTCCCTTCCTGTACCACGCAGTAGGATACTTAGGATCCTACTCAGATATGTTCCTATCATATCCTTCCGGAGATGAGGTTCCTTTGTTGGCTCAGTATGTGGATTCAATACCTATTTCCTCAAGCGTCTCCAATTACCGCTTCTCCTTCATCTAGCTCCAACAGGGAAGCTTTCAGAGACCAATCGAACTACACATCAACAAGTCTTTGGACGGGAGGGAATCGGCGATGAGCAAACCGGTAAGAGGTACTAGAATCCGACGATGGGTGGCTCAATCAATCCTCTATTTGGCAAGGGTTAGAGCCCGGTGATTAGCTTTAGCTTCTAGATCAGCATCCGGTAAAAGGAGGATTAGACCGGGCAGTGAGTTTCACAATCCACTCTTTCTATTCGCTCTAGCCAGGCTTTCATCCGCTTCTACTTAAACCTGCTCCCCAGGAGAAGGGCACAGAGGAGTTCATGTGGTGGGGCAGGGAATGAAGCATAGGAGAAGTTTTTTCGAGACGATCTCCTTGTCTCGATGCACCGGCATAGAGGGAAACTTCTTCTGTCTTTTGTCTAGGAAGCGATTGATCTTAATGAAAAAAGGCTTTTGATCGGTTTCTGAAGTGATGTGGCTTAAAAGCCCCCTATCTTGTTGACCTTTGGAGAGCATTTTAGACTTTATCGCGTAGCAGGAGATCGATATTCGAATAGCAGTTGGGAAAGGAGATTGGGGCTGGACCGGATAGTGCATTGCAAATTCAAACTTTTCCTTCCTCTATCTCGGAGTAGAAGGTCGGGGAAAATGACCGCTGAAGTGATG